>CAJNYU010000504.1:21137-63037 GCA_905331475.1 Rotaria socialis | reverse complement strand
GAATCTGATATTAGTTTTGAGCTAAACCGTAGCTTTCTGATGAAACATCGCCTGAAAAACGTCTCAAAATGCACAAAAACTGCATCCAGAAATCAAATTGCCTAGTTTCTCATGATAATTTTGGTGTTCAGACATTCTAGAATGACTCATACATCCCATGCACTTTTTGCAGTACACATAACTTTCGGATGAAATCCGAAGTTTCCACATTTATTTCTCCATATATTTTCTCTTCCATAATCTGTCTCATCAACATTTTGCTTTTTCAACATGCTGACTTTCTATGCTTGTAACCTAGCCGATTTCTCTATTATGCACTAACACTCATCAAACGAACATCGTCTCAGTCGAATAGCAATTTGACACTTGGAAAGATTCCCTTGTCAGTTTTTGAATCCTTCTTTTGTCCCTATCAAACTTTTCTTTACAAGTCACATTAATCGAAATCGAAAATATATTCGTTTTTCTTAAAAGAAAGTCAACATTTGAATGTTGAATATCACGATAAAGAAATATCTGTTTCGACGAAATTTTAAAGCTATTCTAAGGAATACTGATCGATAATTTCATTAAAATTGTTAAAAGTCCTGAGCTTATGTTTTTTGATCAATTGGCAATAATTGTTTACTTGTCAAAAAACGTACTAGCTTGCTTTAGACACAGTGTTCTCATCTTCATTCAGTGCTGCGCGTACAAATCATATCTCTCCTGTGTGTAAAGTAAACAAGGGCAACAAAATATTTGATCAGTAAAATAGATTAAATGATCAGTACTTCAATTATCAGTCCTCTACGCACAGAATAGAAGTCCACTCCGGAAATTGGTGCTGTTTGAATTTCATGAATTCGGAATCTATGGAGAACCCATCGAAATCCAATTCAGCAAAGTTAAACTGCGAGTAGAGCCGCTATAAGTTGTGTCCGATACGACGCGGCTGATGCGACCCCACGGTGCTTCACACAGTGCACATCTTCGCATGTGGATGTTTCAGAACAGCTTATAATGTAAGATTATATGGATTTCCCATGAATTATGAATTCACGGAATTCAGACAAAACCAATTTTTGCAGTAGACTTCTAGTCTGTGGGTACCTACTCCGACAAGAATTCAAAATAACGACGTCTTATGCTTTAAAAACGCACGTTTTGGTGAGTTAAAACGATTTTTTATGGTAGAAAACGCGTTTTAGCACACTGAAATGTGCGTTTTTAATGCATTAAAACGTCGTTATTTTCAACGCTTGTTTGACTGGGTAGAGGACTGACAATTTAAGTACTGTTGATTTAATCTTTTTACTGCTCATTTATCTTACTGAACATTTCATCTATTTAACTGATCATTTAATCTATTTTACTGATCATGTAAATCCATGCCCATAAACAAGTATCTCTAGTATGTACATTAAGGCACAGATCTATTCAATCTTTTCGTGACGGATTAGAGACAAATCGATCAATCTTATATTGACAGATCTCACAGAAAAGAAAATCGATATACGAGTATTTGTTGAAGCTAAATTAAGCTATCATTATAACTTATTTTAATCGTCAGCTAAAAAAAGACCTTATTGTCAAATATCTTTGCGTGACTAAAAAGATCAGCTACATGAAAAAAGGGAATATGGAACAACAACATTTCTATTTCGGGCTATTAATCCTCTTTGAGCGATTATTTTTTTCTCGAAATATATTATTTGGTATTTTACTCAATGCAATTGTCGATGAAAATCAACGTGAGCTTCTTCATCATTGCGAGTCAAATTTTGATACATTATGAAATAACTGGTCATGCATTTGTTGAATAATAAAATGAAGTTCATCGATTGTTACTATTGCATCTATTAATAAAACATTCTTATGTGATCAATAAACATAATATCAAGGATTTATCATTTCTTTCTTCTGATTGGGCGCTTTATAGAGACAGTCTCTTTGCAGCCTGTAACTGCACATGGCATTACGTATATTTCCACTTAATTAATTCTGAACGAGCGAATAATGTAATAAATTATATGCGCATATGAAAGAATCTTTGTAGTCAGTATAAATATACCCATTTGCGCACTTCAAAGCTGAGAATGATGGCAGAACCGATCGAAAACATATGCATGTACTAGCATCACTTTCTAGTCAAATCTGTTTCATCTATGCAGAGATGGGCAAGTCAAGTCAAAAAATGATTTGACTTGTAAACACTCATGACTTGACTTGACTTGTAAACACTCATGACTTGACTTGACTTGACTTGTAAATGCTCATGACTTGACTTGACTAGTAAACACTCATGTCTTGACTTGACTTGACTTGAAAATGATCATGACTTGACTTGACTTGACTTGATTCAAGTCAGTGATGGGTCATGACATGACTTGAAAATTTTCAGAATGACTTGACTTGACTTGCAACAAGTCGTATAGAGAAATTCAAGTCAAGTCAAAAATTATATGTATAGAGAACTTTTATTAATTGAATTTTGGAACTCTAATTTGAAATGTAGAAGAAAAATACAAATAATAAATCAAAGATGGGCAAGTCAAGTCAAAAAATGGCTTCACCTGATGATTTTTTGAATGAATTATGACTCAAATTGACTTGACTTGAAAATATTTTGAACTAGTCATAACTTGACTTGACTTGACTTGAGTCGAAAAAACCCTGACTTGCCCATCTCTGCATCTATGGTTCATTTAGTTTAATGAATTGTAATTATTGATATCGCATTTCACATTGAAAATGAATTATTGATTAGGACAGGTACATGTGCATCAGACAGAAAACTCTGTACCGGTAACTCCATATTTTAAGTAGACCGGAAAAATCTGCCATAAGCTATCACGATGAAATATTAAAAGCGTCCTACATGTCACCTGTGGCTATAGACGGTAAATAATAAAAATAGATCTACTATATAATATTGTGATATACACTTTCTTAATTTTTTTTTTATAAAAACAATTCATACGACGAATAGAATTTTTCTATTTTTTTGTCGAGACAGTTCAAATATTCTTTGAGATCTTATATGTCAGTCTTCATTATTTTCTCATAATATTCCACCGATACCTAGTTGTTATTAACAATATTTATACTCGACATAGTTTTCTTAGAAAAACAATTCTCTAATAACACTGCCTATAAAATTTTGATCATACAATAGCATTCACATGTAAATATGAAATCTATATGCAATAGATACGATTATTAATTTTTTTCCGCCGTTACTTTCCTTTATTTAATTGTTCTTATAATGTAACAACTGGTTCTCATGCAGCAGTTGCGATGAAAAATAAAGCATAGCAGCATTGATGGTGGCTCTTCAGCAGGGAAAAATGAATGCGTAATATAATTGATTAGTACTTTTTTCTGTTGTACTATCAATTTTCTCGGCTACGTGATCACCATATGTAAAAATTTACGTGTAGTACTTAGGTAATACGTTTGTTATCTATCGTCGAGTACACTAGTCAATGTCATAGTTTTTATGTTAATCTGGACTAGTTAGATAGATGATACATCTAGAATGTTCACATGAAACAATTGAGAGTAAAAAAACAGAAACGACCAAGCAGTTGTGTTAATCCAAGTATAATCCTGTGCCGAGCAATTACTGCCGAACTTTAATAATGGAGCTCAAACAAGAAAATTTTGCATGTCTGATACTGCTCCTAAGGTCAACTGCCTGTAATGCTGCGTTCTTCGTGATTTTTTTTTCATTTCTAAATTATTTATTAAATAGAGAATTCTCTGACATCAAAGCTACATTCTCGATTATCTTCTGATTATGTTTGGTTCTTTGAAGAATATATTTGATCTAGTCGCTGTCAATTTGAAGTCAGAATCTAAAGGATTGAATTGACTCTCAATAGAAGATGAGTCCATTTCCCTTTATGCTTTGTTGTTACTTTTTCGATATGTCTTCATCGATAGGCAAACATCTGTGACAATGCAATTTAAACTAACAATGTTGATGTCGACGAAAATTGTCACTTGTTACTTTCTTTTCCATGAGGAAAAAAAGAAAAAAAGACTACAATCGAGAGAAGAAAATATATTAACTCTTTTCTCTTTCTTTTATATTGTACGATCCCCCTGATCGAAGCAATACTTTCTCACTCTATTGTTTATCATTCTGAAGACAGGCGTCAAAGAAAAAACTCTGTTTGTTTTGTTTCCTATAAAATCCTTTTCTCACTTGATTGGTGATAGTTAACATTAACGACAAAGAACATCAACCTATTCTTTACATCGAAAAAAAAACCCAAAACACAATGGCGTTAAACGTAAGTAATCTATTTGAAGAATGTTACCTCTAGATTAATCGCTACCTACAATTAATCTACATCATTCAAATGAAGAATTATTATTGAAATTTACTTTTTATTCCTTCTACCGGAAAATTCTCGTTATCAAACTTTATCGTTTTTATATTATTTAATTAAAAATAGAAATTTGTTCTTTACAAGTCCGTAGCTAAACAAATTGATCTAATTGAATAGCCTAACATTGAAAATAAGTTAGTAGCAATACGAAACAAACTATGCCTTCAACTTCGTTAAATCATCTTTCATACCCTAAAGACATTATAGCTGTATATATGTAGTGCGCGCACGCAAAATCATTATAACAATAGTGCGACTATATAGATGCGAAAAAAAACATCTAATTTCCGATGAACCTACAGCTTTCTGTATTTCGCAATCGATTAGTAATAAATTTTAGCCGTAATAACAGGAAACACACCCTATTCAATTTGGTTCACTTTTTATTGTGTCAGGGTTTCGATCGATTTTTTTCCTTCTATATTTATTTAATGGAACTATTGTAGTTTATCGATTGTTTACCTATATTTATGTTAGGGAAATACTATGACAAGTCTCAATGAGAGCTTGAAAATGAGAACATGATTGTTGTCATCCTGGAAAGAAAACGACAGTATTACAAAAGAATAAATAATAATGTTATTTTCTGATAGATATTATAAAGAAATTTAGATGAAAAGAATTTTCAACGCGAAATTTTCTTTCATCATTTATGTCAATATTCGTCTCAAAATTACATTATTTGTATTATACGTTGTTGTTCATATATCAACAAAGTGAATATGAAATAGCTTTTAATATCTTAAATAAAAGACGATACCAAAAGTGATTTTTTACTGTTTGGATCTCATAGGAAATTACATTTTTTGTTCTGTTTTGTTATATCCGATAAATATTAAATTTAACCCACGCCAGATTTGTTCTCTATCGGTAAGGATATTTTAATAGATGTTAGTATAGAGAAATGATAAATATTTATTCGTCAGAAAGTTATCGATACCACAATATGGCTAAGAGAATCCCTATCGGATAAACGTAAAAACAACAAAAGGCCTCCTATCAGATTTTTAGCGAAGAGAAACAGTTTTATTTGATACAAGTGTCAAAATATTTGTAGTTTTCCGCTAGTATATATACTATTTTTACTTAAAATATAACAGGAAACAGTTAAAAAAGGGCGTTACGTAGATCCGTTGTGAATGAAAATAGATATAACGGAATTCAAAATGTTCGACATTATGTTTCTAAGACTATAAAGTCTCCGACACTGTTTCCTTGCGGTAACATCATCAAAAATTCAATTCAATTTGCTTTCCTCATATAACAAAAACTTGATTTAAAAAGATCAAAAGTCACTTTAAAATTCTCAATTCATCATCTTCATAAGTGTGTCTGTTTCTAAATATAAAAAAATGAGGAAACATCGGATGCGCATCCGATTGTTATGTGTACTGCAAAAACTGAGTCGATTTATATATGTTGTGAATAACTCTGAGAAAAAAATTGTTTTCTTTGAAAAAATCCCTGTACCCTCCCTCAGGGATGGTCTGGTCAATAATAACAATTTCTTCGATAACTCAGCCATTTCTTGACAGATTGCTTTCATCTTCGAACTCGATTGAGATATTTATGAGATCATTCTGTGTACAAAATTTCATGACAATTGGCTGAGGCTTTCAAAAGTTATCGTGTTAACGGCTGGACACACTGACCGAATCTAGTGTACTCACGTTTTTTGAGTACACAAAAAGAAGAATGAAACATTTGTTTCCTTTATTACTTTTGCTATTTCATTAACCAATCATATAGCTTCAAAAATAATTTAACTAACCTTGGAATGTAATGAACGCTGGAGTTTATTTTCAGCAATATTCTTCAATAGAAATCTGTTGCTGTAGAAACAGTCTAAGATCGAAGTGACAAATAAATAATTTGTATATGACAGAATTGTTTTCACTTTGTTCATCGAAGATAAATACAACTAATTTAGAAATATCTAGATTCTACTGTAATACAAAAGGATTCAATGAATAGATTTCATTTCAGCAACTCAACAAGGGAATGTTAAAAGATATCTGTATGTAAGATAATAATTAATACTAGTATTACTTCTATTTCTCTCTCTCTCTCTCTCTCTCTTTCAAATCGGTTTTATTTAGACACAAAACTCAAAAATTCTTCGTTTGTCGTTCTGTAATAGAGTGTGTTGTAATGATATTGGGCATTTCCATATATAGATGCATTATTTTCAATCTCTGGTCGATCCATTAGGGAGAAGGTAAGCCGGAAATTAAATTATGAAAAGCACATATAAATATATATATATATATATAATCTTGTCAACACGCAATGACATCAATAGAATAGAAAACAATTTCTATATTCTTTTTATTATTATTATTATATAGATGAATCGAAAAAGCATCTAATAAATCTTCGTCATGCACTTGTCTAGAATAGTTGTATCAGTTTGTTGATAACAATTATTATCGTTATTATTTAGCTTGTCATTGCCTATTCAATAAGAGAAATATTCAAATCATCTGATGGTCGAAAGCGACTCGATTATAGAGATATATCATAGCTATATGTTGTAATCTTTTTTCCTGTGATTTCCTTTTAATACTTTAAGAAGAGTCGTATAGTGCTAATTCAATGTACTGTTTGATATAGAGAGAACAAAACAAAAGCAGAAGAAGAGATTTCTTTCGTTTTGTGTGGCTTCAAAAAGATTAAGGATAGTTTTGATATGTAAAGATGGAATCTTGGATTAAAAGGCTAAAAAGTCATTTCTTTTTCTTTTATATCAAAAGATAATTGATTATTAATGTTGATTATGTTTTGTTAATATGTTTTCTTTCTTCATAGGTTACATACAGAAACAACGGATTTCCACCGATTCTGAAGTCATCCGTTAATAGCTGTTCGATTATTCATGCTACTGATCATGTCTATAATCAACGAAGATATACTCTGGCTTGAACCACTTCTCATCGATAATGACATTCAAATGACCAGAACAACGCTCGAATATCAAATAGAATCATTTTCATCAGTATCATCAAATATATCCTTTTTTTATTTCTTAAATTTTACGAATTCATCAACGATTACACCACCAATTTCTATTGAAAAACGTTTCTCTATATTAAAATGGTCTGTTCGAATAATCGGCTGTTTATTAATTATCGTCGGTGGCATTGGAAATACTCTATCGGCATTAACACTTAGCCGTAAAAAGTTACGAACACAAGTCACATCGATTTATCTCATTGCTTTAGCATTATCCGATCTCGGTAGGAATATATTTAATACTTTTCTTTTTACGTCTACAATTATTCTATTTATTGTCTAGGCAATGTTTTCTTTAGTGTATTAAATTTCTATCTAGTCCGACTTGATTCCAATCGTAATATGCGTTTATACAGCAATCTATCTTGTAAAGTCCATATATTTTTCACTTATTATTTTATTAATTTATCTCCAACATTACTTGTTGCTGTTAGTGTTCAACGTTATCTTGCTATAGCAAAACATCATTATTCAAAAAAACATTGCACTGTTAAGAATGCTTATTTTGTTATTGGCTTAATTTGCTTGGTATCATTTTTTATTGAATTACATTGGGGTATGTTTTATGAGCTCCGATCCATTCCTAATAAACAAATTTCAACTTCGTTCAATCATACTATATCATATAGACGTGTATGCAATATAACATTGAACTATCCGAAATATCTATGGTTTCGTTCGAATGTATTAGGCTATATTCAATGGCTTTTCTTTACGTTATGTCCGTTTATAATAATGTTAATTCTTAATTCGTTGATATTAAATGTAATAGCATCGGCTCGTCGTATACAACAGCATAGTCATCAGAAGAATCGTCGTCGACAAGTTAAACAACGAAATTTAACTATTATGCTTCTATCTGTATCATGTGTATTTATATTATTAACAGCGCCAGCATCGACATTTATGGCGTTTGGAAATCTATTTAAAAATTTTCACGGGCGAAATTCTCAGTCACTATGGACTGTGTTTTCATTGATTTATTATACTAATACGGCAGCAAATTTTTTACTCTATTTTTTAACGGCAAATGTTTTCCGACAAGAACTTCGTGTTATGATATCAGCTTTGCCTGGATGTTCGAACATTTTACCCGAACAATTTCGAATTCTACAGGAAAATACATTTATTAGTGGAGGCGTTAAATTAAATACAATCAGAAAATCACCATTGACAATAAATCCGTTGACGACATCAGGAACATTACTTTCTGACGAAGAAAATATGAGTGAAAGTCAACGAAAACGTGGTGCAACTACTTCATTACGAACTAATTCAAGTAGTCGTTACTTACATATATTTAGCCCTGTGAATAATAATAAAAATAATAATTGTCGGATATCACACAATGCCAGTTCTCCATTATAATATTTAGACAATGGCGGATTTAGACGTGTTATGGGAATATTACTAAATCTAATTGCTTCTTCCTTTCGAACTGTTTTGTTTCTGTCGATGTTTCTCAGAAGAAGAAAAAAAAATGAGAAACATCATATTTTCTTTCTCAGTGATCATTCCCATTGGTGAATTTTTTGAGCTCCATCATTGTATTTCAATGTTAAATCTTATAATATATATTCTTCGAATAAAACTTTTTTTTTTGTTGGTGATTATTATTGTTTGAACCGAAAAAAAAGTAACGTATTGTAATAGCTAAATAATAAATGAAAGCATTTATTTTTATTTTTATTTAGTTGTTTGTTTTAAAAAACAATTCTGCACTATCTCGTGACATTTTTTCGTAAAGCAATGAAAATATAATATCAATCATCAATGTCGACAACAGATAAAAGCAGATTGTTCATTAAATTGTCCTATCTATCGACAACTTAATTGTATCCAATTTACATTAGAGATAAGAAATAGATAGAAACAAATGACCGCTATTTAATTCCATCTAATACGTCGTAGGAGTCGCTGCAAAACTTTTTAAAAAAAAAGTCAGTACGTCTCATGTTTAGTATAGACATACTATTAAAGCCGTAATTATTGCAAGAGAAATATTTTCAAGGTATTACATTCCAATGAAAATATACTTGCAGTAATCTCTTTATAATTACTCAAGACAAGTACCCAGCGTCAGAATAAAATACTGTAGGTCATTTGTTTCTAGTTTTCTAAATAGTTTTTATTATTATTTTGCATACTTAAAATTTTCATATTTAATGCGATAAAGAACAGACATGCCAACTACCTTGTTTTCACATACTCGGATTGTAACATAGACTGACTCATTTTCTAGTTTTTCATTGTTGTCAACTGCCAAATATACATAGTAGAGATGTGCGGGGTAAGGTTTTCTCTTACCTTGTACTCTGATAAAGGAATTTTCGTTTACCCTTATCCTACTCTACCTTGTAGGTCCTCTACCCTGACCCTACCCTACCCTACCCTGCACATCTCTAATACATAGTTCAATAGTTGCTTGTTTACTTAATAAATAAAATAAAATAAATCAATATTTATTATTATTTTCACTCGCTTTTCAGCACATAATAAAATAATAAATTAAAACCATAAAACGAAAAACAAAACAAGAAGACTTTTTTCTTTACAAGGATGGATATACAAGAAAAATTAAACTTTCTGACGTAGCGGTGGTAAATAGAAGTCACTTTTGTTCGATGGTGCTTGTTCGTTTTCATAATCTGATTGTGGTGCTGCTCGTGATCGTTCGATATTATTCGAAAGAACTTTGAAATATCGTATATTGGCTTCTTGCGACCTACAGCAAAACAAAAACCTAATAAATTTTAAAACACATGACATCACCATAGGCTCTTGAGATTGTATCTTAAAGAATAAGAACTCAGACCGAAGGAAAACAGCGCCGTAAGAAAACGACATAAAGCAGTACATTATTTCATCGATGCTTTCCGCACACTACCATAAATCTGTAAAAAATAGTGAGAGAAAGAGAAAAAAAGCGATGAGTGTTTGCTAGCGAAAAATAAACTGACGTATTACGGCAAAATATGCCGTAAATCAATAGCTACAAGAATAAATCTGTTCATATTGTTTAAGCCCGTTCGTCTCCGGTGACGTCGAACGATCGTACTGATTAAATACAGGACAAAAACAAAACAAACTATTAGAAATGCTGACCTTAATTTAGGTAATTTCAATGTATCATATCGATCCCAATCTTCAAGTAAGTGTATTGACAGACGTGGAATTGCACCAGGCAAACAATTGTATACTTTCAAAAATGCCATGATATCTGGTTCATTGCGGCACCTTGTTTTTGTATTTTTGTTAAACCAATGATATACGAGAAATAGAATATTAATAAAAGCTAATTTACATACCTATACAATAATTTCCGTCGGCCTTCGGGTACATAAGATAGAAATCCAAGTGCAACAGCGGCATTACCAATAGTTATATCATTTGACGATGAAAATAAATGACATAAATGATCTATGGCATTGACAGCAACTACAGCTTGTGGTATACCTGAAAGAGACGGTGAAAATTCGTATTAAAAAAGAAGAAGAATTTAGTAAGATCTCAAGTTTTTATTGTACATAATAATGGGAAGAAGGTCAATAGGGATTTATAATACTAGTTAAGTACAAAGGAGAAGAGGTTGAAAGTATATACCTGTGTGCTTATGTTCGTCTGAAACTATAATCAAATAAATCTTTTTTTTTATGGAGAAAAGAAACAATCGAATGATTTCGTTTGATTATTTACCTGATTTCATGTGTGCAAGTCTAGCTAAACATTCTGCAGCTGCCGATTGAGCATCATCTACTGGTGAAGCTCGAAGTATATCCATAAGAATTCCACATCCAATAGCTGTATTAACTGATTGTTTTTGTTCAGTAATTAGACCAGAAAAAGCGACAACCTAAATAAATTTTATTTTAGCTAGTTTTCAAAATTAAAAAATCAACAAACTTGAAATGCAGCTGTAGATCTCACAGAATCATTGTGACTTTGAAGAAATTTTTCAAAATAACGAAATGAAAATTGATATTGATTCGAGAGAGATAATTGTACACGAGAATTATTATAGATAAATGTTGCTAAAGCATTTGACGCTTTTATTTGAACATTGATATCACGTGAATGCATGAGATCAACTAGATGTCCGTAAGAAAAATCCAATGTACTTTCAATTAAGACTGAACATTGATTGTTGCCTAATAAAATAACAACTTTGTATAGAATATATTTAAGCAACTGCTCACCTAATGCAATACAAGCTAAAGCTTGAGCTGATTCAACTTGAACAGCTTCGCGTTTCGCATGCATCATTAAAGCCACAAGTAATTTAACGCCATCGTTTTTAACAATAATTTCTTGATTTTTTCGGTTCGAAGTAAAACCGGGCGCACATGTTATTAATTGTAAACTTTTTAAAACACTTAAAACAAGCAGTTCATTATCGGATTTAAGAAGACGAATAAGATATGGAATTCCTTGTGATTGATTGATTTCTTCTGGAATATTCATGTTGACACTTGCTGCAGATTTAGCTAATTCATTCAATGCATCGGTTACAACTAATAGATGTTCATCTGATTTAATCGTATAAAAACTAATTAATTTTCTCACACCAATTCTTGTTGCTACATCACGTTTTTGTATTGAATTATTTTCGCATAATGTCCATAGTGTGCATACAATAGCAATTTGCAACGTTGACATGTTTGTTTTTTCTAATAAAGTTAATAGTTGTTCAAGAGCATGTTCACGTAATAGTATTTGTTGAACGAGTTGATTTTTATCGCTCAATGCTTGTATTGCTTCAATAGATACTTGTTGTAATTCTTTTGATGATGCCGATAATGCGCCAAGCAAATGTTCGCATGCACCATAATGCGCAAGAATATCTTGTAGGACGGGATTGTTTCTAACTAATTGGCGAATAAAACGTATGACTGACAGTGATAAATTTAGATCGAATTCTTGCAAATAACTACGTACAATTAATAGAAGAAAATCTTTTAAAAAGACAAATTTATGCTGATATTCAAATGATTTTGCTACAACATTGGCTAAACAATCGAAAAATGGATAAATAATTTGCGGTGAATGTTGTTTATCAAGGAGCGTTACTAATGATTCAACAAGACCTTGATCAACCATAGAATCAACTAATAATTTTTCCGTACTCAAACTTGATACAGTTCGACCTAATAATGTCAAAATTTGATTATTAGTTGACCGCGTATGTTTTAATATTGCACTAAACGAATTTTTCATTTTGTCTAATTCACTTTTTCTATCTGGTAATGCATTGAAAAGATTTAATAATATAAGAAATGCACTTTCAAGTGCATCGTCATTTCTTGATAAATCAAATATTTGTACTAATGTTGGTAATAGACCATTGTCCAGCATCGGCAACCAATATGAACTTACATGAATGTGATCCGATTGGGGACGAGTTAATAATTCAATCATACGACCGGCAGCACTACTATCTTCTTCTCTTATCGATGCAAATAATTTAAACATGGGCTTCCACACATTGTATTCCTTAGATGAAATAGGTAAATCAATAATATAGCGAAGCGTACGCTCATTTTGTGACAGCACCGCAATAGCAGTCATACCTTTATTAAACAAGAATAGAAATAAAAAAATAAATAGCAATTTATCTCGGTTCTTTTTCGTTTAACAAATGTTCACGTTAGCAAATCAAGTCTATTTGAACATCATGAATATTTATTTTATGATTAAATTCGGTTAAAAACGAGAGAAAGAAAAACGATTACATGATGTGTTTCAACATTTATTTATTTTATACGATGCATTTGATGTGATTCTGACTGATTATGCTCACTTGTCATTGAAATATGTCGAGTACTCACAGAGAGAACAATCTTTCCTGTTAGAAATTATTTGTCTTTCCAAACGAAAACATTTTATTTGTGGTTACATTCAGTGAGACAGAATAGAAAGGTTTCAGCTCAATGTGCGACGACATCAAACAGTTTCGGTTCTAAACAACAGTTGTCTCCTGTCTATATAATGATTAATGTCAAAGTTAAAGAAACAACGCCTTGACGTATGTATCATTGATACTTCATTGGAAGTTTTATAGAATATTTTTCTAATTAGTTTTCGATTGCCGTCCATGAAATGACGGGAAAAGTCTTTGAACAGAAGGATATTTTTGCGCAATTCCGACTAACTCAACGTGTACAACGGCGTGTATAAAATAGATAGTTTGAGCACAAGTCGACATACGCAAAGTGTTTTTATCAATTAATATTGACTTCAAAGAAAGCTTTCCATTCTCAATTAGCTTTTGAAAAGATAACATAAGCTAAAGTTAAAACTGTATGACTAACAGCACTTTGAACTCGTCAAGTAATAATAACGAACATTTTCAGGAAAAGACATTTTAATGGTAACTTCTTTTCTTGGATCACTTATTATTGAATGACAAGATTCAAGCACAAAAACAAAATGATTCGATCACAAACAACGTCACGATGTAGGTCTTGAAGTTTTCAATTCACTGAAATAATTAAACATGACTGAGAAAAATTCTCTAGTCAGTATTTACTTATACCATATCGAATAAATGCCCTACTCTTACTTTACAGAGTTTGTTTTTCAATCTTTTCGAACACTATATTACTGCTGCCCGGCGACTAGTATTTCTTTCGTATCTTCCAATTTATTTTGAAATATTCTATTGCTCTTGACAATAGTAATTCATATGAATTAGTAAAAAAAAGATGGTAAAAGCATTCTAGAAAGATCTCCTCTAAGGGATTCAATAGAGTCAAAAGTTTTAAAGTGTAGTTTTTACTAATGAGATCCCTGGAGTTTTCGATTCAAAATCAGACCAACTACTAGCTTCAATGTCAGGACATGTTAACAGAATATTAGCTTTTGATTGAGGGTTTGTTATAGACGATACTTGTTGTTCAAAATGGCCACTCTTCTGAAATCTTATCTAAATAATCATCTCTCTCTCTCTCTCACTCCTCTGAACAATTACCGAATCCATGCGCATCCGTTGCATAAAAATTCACCGGATATGTTAAAAAATAAGCAATAATATCTAGTCGTCCGGCTGCAGTTGCTAAAAGTAATGGAGTAAATTCATTAACATCATGTGTTATTGCTTCAAGTTGTTGTAGAAGTTCATTTCGCTTTTGAGCTTCATCTAAGATGTTCTTAATTGTTAGTTCATGTCCATTGAATGCAGCACGATGTAAAGGTAAATATCCATTATCATCATAGACATTTATATTAAGAGATTCATCAATTGGTTCAACAATACCTGGCGAAGGTATCGGCGTTGAAATCATCATTTTTTTTTTAAACTGCAGTTTAATAAATGAAGACAATGAGTTCTAAAACACTGAATGAATCATTTTATTAGTTTTTACATGATACTAACAAGTGTTGTTCATGTAGACAAGAAAATTGTGAGGCCGTCACAACAACCGATTGTTAGAATAAGGAAGGAGAAAAGCTTAGTTTGCTGTCTCAATTTTTCTTTTTTCTTTTTTCTTTATGTAGTAAACGGAAATAAAAATTAGAAAAAAAAACGGAGGAGTATGACGTATTGATGAAAAACATGCAAACTGGATATATGTAAGTAAATATATTTTTCACCATGTTTTCCCTTTCTTTCATGAATTTTCTTCGAAAGTAGAAAAGTAGTAAATGAAAAGATTAGAAAAAAAACTACTTTGCCTATTTGTGTGGAAAATCTTAAGAGCAATTAATTGGAAAATTATGAGTAGAATAAAATAAGGAGCTTGAAGAATTTTTATATTGCTCCCAATAAACTTGAGATGAATGGGAAAATCCTATTTTTATCGTTTATCAGTCAATCAAGATTCACTTATATTTTCAATGACACATTTTAAGGAATATTGACACTAAATAAAAACTTAATGAGACATGCTTGAATATGGTTTTAGCTTGAACATATCTCGGAAATTTTAATAGACATTACAATCATTGATTTTTGATCAAGTAGTTCTGGCCGATTTTACTATAAAACAATAAAGTAACTTGATAGAAACGGATCTTATTTCACAGAAAAACCTATAAATACGTTATAGATTTATTAAACGTTAGGAATAATGATATTCGCTAGTTGATAAGAGCACGATTGATTTTTCTGTTTTGCACTATTATATATACGCATCTATAAAAGAACTCTCGAATACTCTCTATAGCCAACCATGAGGTCGATTTGATCTTTCTAAAGAGTTTTCTGCCGAATACTATACTACTTGCGTTGATGACATGTCAATATGAACTCTACAATGAATTCGTTTCCGATTCAGTGGCAAATTGCATTGAGTACTATGTTCTCTGTGTAACCTAACCAAGGAGAAGTGCTATTATCAGACTAGCAATGGCTACAACGGACGGGTTATTATTATTTAGTATATATATATATATATATATGTTATACATTGTTTTCAACTAATACCTGTAGAAAACTGATGAATGATCCTATGAACTAATCTGTTATTTCTATATGATTAACGATGAACAAGCCGAAGCAATTGATTGCGCCAGTGATCTTTAAGAAACATAAAACACCTTAGATAAACCCAAAACGAATACCGATAGTAGAGAAAAATCCGTTTGATCTCCTTTTTTATCCAATAAAATACATAGTCTAATCGGACTATTGACTTCATTTCTGTTAACCTGACGATGACAGCAAAGGAAAATGTTCCTAGGCAAAAGAAAACACATACAATGAACGGCCACCGCAACAGCATGACCTCGACGGCTATTGTACGTCAACAGCCTTCATATATGTGCATGCGCAAGCCTTTCTATTATAGCAATGTAATGATCCGAAAAGGAAAAATGGACTATCTGACTGCATTGCCTGCAGAATTAATTCATAAGATTTTGAGCGATGTGCCAACATTCGATATTTTCTTATCGGTTTTCTTGGTCAATAAAAGACTTCGTTCTATTTCTATTGCCTATCCTCGATTTGAACTGGACTTTAGTTCTTTAGTTAGACCAATCAGCAAAAATGAATTTGATTATATTTGTACTCAAATTCTTTATTTGACTCCTCAAATTGTATCATTAAAACTCTTCGATAAAGACGATCCAATAACGCCCACAAAAAATGCGTTTTTCTTCTCAAAATTCTGTCCTATGGTAAGAACATTCTCTAATCTTCAATCATTGACTTTAACTTATATTGATTATGAAACATGGCTCTTTTTCAAATCTCGACTTCCGTTATCGATAGTGAAATTATCAATTCATTTGGTTTATAATGGTCGATCGACAAGCTCATTCATAACATCCGAAACTTTATATGAATTTCTTTTATTTTCACCATCACTCGAATATCTCTCACTAAAAATGAGCAATTATTCGGACAAAATGATTTCGATTCGCGAGCGCAATCCAACACTATTATCGTCTATCCAACACTTTCATTTAGATGGAATTACAATCAATTTACCAAGTCTATTTACCATCGTACCGCGACTTCATACACTTGAAGTTAGTTTTAGTAATTCAAACAGAATATTTGATGTCGTTCATAATCAACCCTTACACATACAACGACTACGACTTGAACTCTATGCTATTACTTGGGCGACAACAGCAACTTTGCTTTCATCACTTTCTCGTCTAGAATATTTAACGGTAATTGCTGATGATTTAAATAGTGATATGGCTGATGGTCATGCCTGGGCAGAATTATTACAAGAGATCAAACATTTTGAATGTAAACTTCAATTTTATTGGGATGCATTCAGTCACCAGCCAGTCAATCTCGATTCATTTCGTACGAAATTTTGGCTTGAAGAAAAAAAATGGTTTATTATTTACGAGCAAAACATAGATATAGATTACTCAATATTACGGTCAGATCTTTCGTCTACGATTGATTATCCTTCAAATGAAATCATTGGAATTCTACTATCAGAATCATCGAAATGCGATCCAACCGCATTGCCTACTGTTCACTGTTCAACCGTCAATCATCAACATGCAAAATATGCACTCTTACATCGATATACCTCAATCAAACAATTGAATTTGACCTATGTTGATGTTGTATTTCCGTTAAATTTCAAAGATATCTGTATGTATCTCGATATATCTCGTATTGTTACATGTTATCCTGGTAATGAATGGATTTCGAAATCACCCTATGAAATGATTGATTTTCTACGTAATTTACCAAATTTACGTGCTCTTAGTCTATGCGGGCCTATACTCAACTACGTTATTGTTCATTCATGGCCGAATATTCGTCATTTGAGAATTGAACATGATCCTAACGATTGTTCCTGTGTCATATGTTTAAATGTGATGAATGCAATTTGTCATTCATTTAGCTATCTTGAAAGATTTGACATTCATCTATCATGTGTTAGTAATCTACGACAAATTCTTAATAGTATAAAGAAAACAACTGTAACCGATGTAATTATTCGTCAACCGCGCGCTATCAACAGTGAACAATTTATTTCATGGGAATGGATCAAACGAAATACAAAATTGTTACATGTCAATTATGCATGTGATGCTGAAAATTCCGTCAGTTTATGGCTGTAAACCGTTGTTTTTTCTTCGTATCGATCTTTCTCTTTTGATTAAATCTTTCATGTTCATCATGAAGGAAAAAAAAAACTTGTTGAATAAATACTTCTATTGATGAATTTTTAATATTGTTGTTTTCTTCTTTTTTTAAACACTCACTTATGAAAATCTTTGCATCGGCGAGTAGTATGTGTTTAAAAAAAAGAAGGAGGAAATATCATTCTCAAGTATTCTGAAATAGAGAAAACAAAAACAAGGTACTGAAGTCATTTCAAGAAACGATATTAAGACTAGCGCCGATTATTTTTGATTTCCTAATCGAGAAGTTATAGTAAATTGGCATATTCAACAGATGGCACTAGTCTTCGATACTATTGGCTCTTTATCAACCTGATTTGTGAACATTGACTGCTTTTCAATCAATCAGATTCTATTAAGCATATACACACCACAGCACAGCACTATTGTCTTGGTCTCAAATAGAGAATTCACTTATTTGGTCCTAATTAATTGCGATCATTCAACGATGGCATTCAAGTTAGCTATAATCGGATCATCGACAATCCTTATCAGCGTTGCAACATACAAATATATGTTAAAACCAAGTCCAAGTATATTTCAAAAAGGAATTTTTGATTCCTATTATAATTCAATTCTTTTTTTTAAAGGTATCTATAGTGAAAAACCTTTTTTTGAAGAAGCTCTGACATTGACTCGTGGCTATAAGCCAATTAAAGACAAACTAGTCGAACCAATTAAACCACTTAAAATAGATACATCGAATGAATTCAATACTCTTACACTTCTTGGAGCACAAGTAAATCTATTGAATCATTTCTTGATAGAAGCGTATGAAAATTTGCTGCTCGCTATTTAGGTTCAAATTCCTGTTCGAGGTGCTCAACGATCAGGCACTGTGTATTGTTATGCAACACGCGATTCATTAGATGATGAGTAAGACGAAAAAGAAATTGATTCCTGCTATTTTCTACAATAAAACTATCTTCGTTTTAGATGGCACGTAGATAAACTAGAATTCAAACCGAATAGTCAACCGAATCGTTATCTCTTCTATAACCGATCTCTACGACGTGTACCAACACCAATTGAACAAGAATATATTAACTATAAGAAAGAAATTGAAGAAAAAAAAGCAAAAGAATCAACTACACCAGCTTCGGCGTAGGAAATTATTTTGATGCGTTGATTGTTTTTTTAGTAGGAAATAAAGTAAAAGCCAGCTCATATCGATTTATCAATCATAGCATTTTCTATCAAGTAGAACTTGTAATTAAACTGAAACATGCCATTTTCCCCATTGCTTTTATATAAGCATACAAGCTCCGATTGGATCAATCGAATTACATCAGAGTGCGTAGTCCAAACAGATAATACTAATATTTTGTTTCCGACAAAATAATCTTTGAAAGAGTATAGAATTGGATTGATTTTTCTTTTTGTCTAAGTTTACGTCACAATACGAAGCTTACGGTTTTTAGATATAATAGACCATGGTCGATAATGATGCAATGATTGATGAAGATGATGAACAACTTGATGTAAAGAAATTTTCTGTTCTATTTTGATTCAATTTTCTCTTCTAATTAGATTCCCGATAATACAAAAAATATTCAATCAATTCAATTAGGACAAATCGATATTAACTGTTGGTATTATTCGCCATACATTGATAATCAAGAGGGTTCAAATGAAAAATATCGTACGATTGAAAAGTTATATATTTGTGAATTTTGTTTACGATATTTTCTTCATAGTAAAAATTATCGACAACATACGGTAAATAGAATAGGTGCAACCAAGCTTGGCTCCCTCTAAATCTTTCTGTTTTCTAATGTACTCGGAATATTGTGCAACAAAAATTCTCATTAATGAATCTAGGATTCGAACAACTATAGAAAACGTTGATTTTAATTTTAGAATGAATGTAATCGACATCAACCTCCTGGTCGTAAAGTCTATGAAGATTTGAATGGTCTATCTGTATATGAAGTTGATGGAAATACATCTGAAGTAGATTTAATAGAAAAAAAATTTTCTTTGGCAATTTTCTCTATTTAACATTTTAGCTCTACTGTCAATGTCTGTGTTTATTAGCAAAATTATTTTTAGAACGAAAGACAATCTATTTTGATGTTAATCCATTTCTATTTTATGTTTTGGTTGAATCGGATAAACGAATGAAAAATGTTCAACATGTCATTGGTTACTTTTCAAAAGTACAAATCTACTATTGTTTTTTTTTCTCGATAAAACAAAAAATCTATTATGAAATATATTTTATAGGAAAAACTAAGTGATGAATTTTACAATTTGGCTTGTTTAATGGTATTTTGTTTTGTTTTGTATTGTTAATTAGTTTTATTCGATTAACTTTCTTTTTTGTTTTGGTTAGGTATTGCCTCATCGGCAACGACAAGGTTTTGGTCGATTTTTAATTGCATTAAGTAAGCGTCTCGTTTAAATGAAAACTGATTTTAATTATTTATTTCAGGTTATGAATTAACTAAACTTGAGAAAAAAACGGGTTCACCCGAAAAACCACTATCAGCTCTTGGCCAGATGACATATAAAAGTTATTGGTATTCGACAATATTAACGAAACTTGATGAATATCGTCATTCACAAATACATGCTACAGTTGCACAGCTAAGGTTTGTGGGAGATAGGCTTTTTTTCTCTCGAAAAGCGTAACTTCGTGGTTTTTATATCAGTCGATTCTCATGATGATGATGATGATGATGATGATCTGGGAATCTTTTAACAGGCTAACGAAGTAGATCTTATATAGTGATCATCACCAGCAGCTATATCTCTGTTTACTTTAAGAGATCTACATCATTTTGTTTAGCATGGATACTGGCATTTGCATTGAAGATGTTATACAAACACTAATTGAACTTCGACTCGCTTACACAGGTACATCAACTGGTGAAACCAATTGTAAGCAACAAGAACCCCGTGATCATCGTTGTCGTCGTCGTCGTCGTCAAAAATCCAATAGCGATTCTGATCAATGCGATGATAATAATAATACACTCAATTCAACGTCAGTATTAATTATTGACGAAGATCTTCTACATACAGCTATAATTCGTTTGTCAAATGAAAATGTATCGTCGAACAACGATCAGCATGTGTTTGATCGCAATTATTTACGTTTCATAAATCGATCATGAAAGAAAAAATTCTTTTGTATATATGATTTGTTGATCTGTTGAATGAGATATGATATATGTCCATTTTTTTTCCTGTTATGTGCTGAAGTTATTTGTAGCAATGATGGCAACACTTTATGGAAAATCTCAATATTAAATTTATGTTCGATATTGATCTTAATAAAGAGACATGCATGAGCATCGTGCAAAATAAATAGAATTTATTGATGTGGCTATCATTCATTAAGGAGCAATAGCTATTTTAGTCATATTATCGATTTTTTCTGTAGAAGACATACAAAGGTCTTGAGGATATGAATGCGACTGTTCTTCTACTTCGCCGAACTTCGAATTCTGAGGGAGGAAAAACATAAGTGTCGTAGCAGTAGCTAACTATTTTGCTGAGGTATACATAATTTATATTAGCAAAACTGCATTCAATTGAGAAATAAAGATCTAATTTTAAATGTAATGATTTATTAGTCATATCCATACGATCACCATCAAAATGGCGAGTTTTTCATTTAGTTTTGTGTTTTGATCTTCATCTAAATATTAATTTCAATTAACGTTCATTTAACTGAACTTAAAACTATCAGAAAACTTATTATAAAATTTTTCAAAAATCAACTATGCCAATTGATTAATAGTAATATATAATTTCAGTAGTTGATGTTGCAATCACGTCTGAATTTCATGAAATTTCCAACTATGGTAGAACTTCTAACATAAAAAAAAAATACCTTCAAATTTTATTATTACTCATTTATGACATAAAAGCAAGTTGCTTTTAATGTCGTATGATTAATAAGAGCGAACAGCAGCAGCTCGAAAGCTTTTATTTTTTCTCGTTTACTCAATTTAAATTCGCACTTGAAATATGCTGAGTCTCACTACTACAACTAACTGACAGCAGTATCGATTAAATAGAAGAAACTTATTTAAATTAATTTAGTCGTCCAAAATGTTTGATTTATTTCGAAAATAATTTGACGGTATTTACTCTTCATGTTTACTGAGCTGTCGTTGTTTTTATTCTATCAACATGCTTTTAAAACATGTAAAAATCACTAAAATTTCTTTAAAGATTGCACATGCAATTTATTTTCAATAAAAATTTGCCGTGATATTTTAAGGAAATATTAGTTTAATTAAAATGTAACAGAACCTTTCAAGAATCTTCTGATACGACGATTTTTCGTCTGACCTTACCAGATCAGATATGATCACACGTGCGATTCTTGTAAAGATCTTGCCGCTGCTAATGTGTGACCTCTATAGAAGATTAATAGTATCGTCTTCAATTATCTCTACAACAATATCCTGTACTGATCAAAGTGGTGAAGAAATACTCATGTTCAAATCTATCGAAAACAATGATTAATTGTGTACTACCAACTGTGCTACTGTAGGAACTTTCACTGACTTCTTACAAGTTCGCCCAGCAGGAGATTAGAACATCCTATTGCGTTTTCTAGATATGACCAAGCAGCTTAGTATAGCTGTTTGTGGCTCGGCTCGTGTTGGAAAACGGTTGAAAAGCATTTCACAAAAATCATGCTTGAAAGTACTTCACTGTGTATGATTTATTTTGCATCGTCTGGTTCATTTGCTTGACTCCATCATTTTAAATGGCTTATCGAAACTTGTATCAAATCAAATATCTTCTGTGCTCTTGTATGCACAAAAAAATACTGTGGATGTACTCAACAACGTGCTTCAGTCTTGAATGATTTTCATGCAATCCTTTCTCAATGTCACATGAAGAAGCTAATGTAAAATATTGTGGTGACATTAGTCTGTGCGCGTCAGTGAATAGTGTTACTTACGAAGATACAGATAGTGGAGTAACATCGATGGTATCAATGAACTAATTTTTGGAATCATACTATTGCTGAAAATACACCATTTTGGTCCAAGATGGGCGTTCATGTGTTGGCGTTGCTGAATTTTGCATTGCCTATTCTTTAAAAAATATATGCAAAATTAGTGCAATCAGACTACAGGCAACTGCAGTAAATCATATTTTAGTTTTTATGGCTTTTTGATGTATCCAAACTGTGTACTATAACTCATTTATATCGTGTGGTGAAATTTTTAGAAGAAACTGAATTGATAATAACACACTATGGTAAACAGATACAATCATTTTTTCATCAAAATAAACTGATTTGTATATTCATATTTATCAAGAAACTGAAGTTGTCAACTTGGCCTGTTTTCATAGCTAGAAAAATGTTTCCTATCTTGTAAGTTATGTGCTGCTGTGTTCGTGGATGAATTCAAACTTTATAAATTCGAATATCTCATCAAACTCACACCAAATTTTTGAAAAGGTATGTTTTTCAAATATTATCAAAATACTTCATATGATTTAGAAAAGCTTATGGCAGATCATACATAACTACTTTGAAGCACCATTCTACATGGATCAGTGAGATGAAAAGCGATCAATAATTCTTTTTTTAAGCACAAGAACAAAATAGTCATAAGCGACACCTTAACCATGTGTGTCTCCATGTGTTTTATTCGCTGCATTTTTTTCCATTCTTTCTTCCGTTCTGTTTTAATACCGTCTACTTCTTCTCAATATATGCATCGTTTGATCACATTGAAGTCGATAAAAAAGCAGCAATCGAGTAAAGTAAAACATGCACATTTTTATATTTTGTTTTGTGAAAATTTTCTTAAATAGTTTTAAATATTCATCGGACAGCATCTCTTGTCGATGATTTACTAACTTGTTTGCAAGTCCATCTCGCTTGAGTAGATTCTATCGAAAATATGTAATCTACAAATGTATTCAGTTATGTAACACAAGTGCACCCTATAAAAAAAACATTATTGTCCTTTTACTTTTCATTATATTCTACAGTATGTCTATATGATGAGTGATTACTATGTTTAAATTTTATTTGTTTTAGATAAAATGTTGTCTTCCGGCCACCTACTTGAGTAAGGCTCGTCTCATTAGTCATTTGAAAAAAACAATTTACAATGGCGGGTCGCAACCATGCTGCATCCACAATTACATGTCCCTGTGGACAATCTTATAATGATCAAGTCACTCTGGATGAACACAAGGTAAGAAAATATTCAAGTTTGTCAATAAAAGAACAGAGTCATTTTTAGAAAACTAGTTGTCAAAGACGAGGATTTTCCTGCGAATTCTGCAACGAATATTTGCCAACATCACAGGCAATGGGCGCTCATTTATATCAATGCGGTAATAAGACTGATCAATGTCCTGTTTGTCAAAAATTTGTTCGTCGAGCGGTATTTACCTATCATGTATACAACAATTGCATTGATTTAGATGAAGACTATACAAGTAGTAAACCTTCCACTAGAGGTAAATTAATATTTTATTATTATTATTATTATTGACTTCTTCTTGAGTCCTATGACTTATTTGGTATAGTTCCTAGACGGACAATTGGACTTTAGACTTTATAAGCTTGTTATATGATAATTTGACTGAAGTCAAGTACTATAGAAAAAAAGGGGGAAATGAAAGAAAAGGAAAGACCGGAAATCAGACGAAGATAGAAAAAAAACAATAAGAACAGAAAAAAAGAAAAGAATAAGATAAGACGAACGATTCAGCACTTTTCTCGGTAAATTTTTCGATGTAGAATTGGATTCGTTGATTTGATAAAATTTATTTTTTTTCTCTTTTAGAAAAGAATTCATCAAATCGACCAGTAAGTAAATATGTTAATAGATTTTGACTGACGAAATTTTTTCAGTTTAAAAGGTATGAAAAAACAATACATACATTGCTTCCAGCGTGGACTTTTAGAGGAGAAACACAAACTGGATCGAATGATGAAGACTTAACCGACATCATTGCTTCTATTCAAAAACAAGAATCACATTCAGACAGCGAACCGGTTAATATATCACCCAGACAAGCAACCAAAAATAAAGAAAGCGCAGTTCTATCTCTACGTGCTAAAACTTCAGAAGTACACGACAGGTTACAAAACGATTACTATTCATCTGAATTGGATCATGTCAAAGAAAAACTTCAATTTAACATAATTCTCATTGGTTCGCCACGTGTCGGCAAAAGTCAACTCATCAATGCCATTTGCAACGGCGAGAATAAAGCTGCGACAAGTTCGAGTTTGAATTCCTGCACGAAAGAAATAGCACGCTACATTTTGGAAGATGATCAACAAAAAACACCTGGAATAAAACCATTTCAAATTAATTTTTACGACACGCCAGGTATCGAATCATGGACTAATCAAAGTGGCGAAATGACTATGCTAAAATTTATCGAAGAAAAACAACCAGTTTGCGTTATCTACTGTGCTGCACCTGGAACGTTCGCTGATCTATCACAAGTTCGTCCGGTGTTGAAATTTTGTCAGCAGAAAAAAATCTTTTGGGCGTTTGTCTGCACGAATATGTGGTCAAGTACTGCTCGAAAAGTGGTCGTTGGTGAGTTTGAAAAAGAATTAGCCACTTTCGGTGCTGGCATTGAAAAATCGTTTAATCAACCGCACTCTCGAGTTCCACATATAGTGACCGTATTTGGAAACGACGCACTTTGTACAATGGTGAATTCGATCGAATATTACGACCCTGACTATTCACCTGAGAGAAAGCCTGTACAAGGTGTCGATGAGCTTATACATTGTGTGATGGAAGCACTCAGTGATGAAAAACTACTTGGCTGGTGTAGTGCTGTTTTAAATCGACGTACTTATTGGGAAAAATTTAGTCAGAAAGCTAGTGGTTTTGTATCGCTTCGCATAAAAAATATACAAAACATGAGCGGCGTATCCATTCAACAAATTACGAGAAATGCTTTTATGTATATTTATACTATGATCCGAAAACCTTAATTGAAATTACGCACTATGACGTTTTTTTTTATTCATTATTTTACAAGACAGATCTTTTTGCTTTTTCTAGATAGTGAATCGTATTTCTAGATATGGCCAAGCAGTTTAATATCGCAGTTTGTGGCTCGGCGCGTGTTGGAAAAAGTACGCTTGTTAATGCTATATGTGGAAGAGAAGTAGCGCGAACGAGCAGCAGTTTATGTTCAGTAACGGATGAAATGAAGAAGTATGTATTGAATGGAGCATGTCCGTCGGCGAATAACACTGCAAGTTCAACTGAATATTCGATTACGATATGGGACACGCCGGGAATCGAGTCATGGACTAAAGAAGAAGTTGAAAAGCATTTCACAAAAATCATGCTTGAAAGTACTCCACTGTGTATGATTTATTGTGCATCGCCTGGCTCATTTGCTCGACTCGATCATTTAAAATGGCTTATTGAAACTTGTATTAAATCAAATATCTTCTGTGCTCTTGTATGCACAAACAAATACAGTGGAGGTAGTCAACAACGTGCTTCAGTCTTGAATGATTTTCATACAATCCTTTCTCAATGTCATGCTATGACACGCGAAGAAGCTAATGTAAAATATTATGGCGATATTGGTCTGTGTACATCAGTAAATAGTATATTTTACGAAGATCGAGAATTCGAAGTACGAAAAGGTGTCGAAGGTATCAATGAACTTATTTTTGGAATTATCAGATCATTGAAACATGATAAACTTATTGCGTGGTGTCATACTATTGCTGATAATCAATCGTTCTGGTTGACTATGCGTGACGGTATTATAACACTGTTCAATTTATGCCGTCCTGTTGTGGAAGAATTTGTTCAGAAAGAAGGCAAAGATGCTGCAAAATTTATACTTCCGTTGATTATAAACACAATTCTTAAGAAATAATATGGCAACGGAGAATCATTGCCATTTTTCACAACGTATTGGGGTACACTGTACTTTTTTAACATCTCATTTACGCATATGTCGCATCCGTTTTAAACAATTCTCTGTAACTCATGTATGCGATAAAATTAAAAATCAAAAAAAAAACGGATTTATCATATTGATTACTCATAAGATTCATAGTAGCTTTCACTAGCTCATTTTAGTCGTTCTTCTTAATATAAATTCACTAGGAAACTCAAGACGGGAATGTAACTGTTTTCCCCCGGAAAGTTTAGAGTTTTTTAGCTTGACTTTTCGACCATGAATAATCAATTATAGACATCGTTCTAAAGGGACTTGCCCTGAAAAATCTATTGAGGAGTATTAGAAACGATAAAGAAAATCGAAAATTATGAGTCGTATTGGGTCACCTTAATAAATAATAAATTTTCCTTGATTGTTTTTTTTCTTATGATTAATTTCTAGAGAATAAACTCTATGTCAGAGACTTTTAAAGAATCTAACGTCCTTATTTGTGGGTCGTCTCGCGTCGGCAAGACCTCTCTTATCAATGCTATCTGTCAAAAAGAACTTTCGAGATCAAATACAGGCTTAAATTCTGACACAAAATCTATCGACAAATATTCATCTCGAACTGTAGTTGGTGATGTGACTTACGAGACGAATTTCTGGGATACACCAGGCATCGAATCTTGGAATGAAAATGAGATTCGTTCTTACATGGCATCATTAATCGAAAAAACTCATCCAATATGTATGATTTATTGTGCATCGCCTGGTTCATTTGCCGTATTAGATCATATCGTTTGGATGGTTGCGGAATGTTACAGTAAACATATTTTCTGTGCACTTGTTTGCACGAATATGTGGGCCGGACGTAATCGGCAGAGTATCTTAGATGAATTTTGTAAATTATTAAATACTGTTCATCCACAAATCAAGCCAACCAAAGAAGAGGGCATCATCTACTATGATCGAGTTGCTCTTGTTACAATGGTCAATAGTATAGAGCATGTAGATGAAGACTTTGGTGTTACCAAGCCACCATCTGGCATCAATGAACTTATTTTTGGTATTGCTAAAGGTCTTGACCGAGATTTTATGATAGCCTGGTTTCGAATCGTATCCGATAATAAATCATTTTGGACGACTATGTCATCGAAATTGTCCACTCTACTCCACGTACCATACGAGAAATTCAATATTTTTTATCAGCACGCTGAAAATTTTCTCGGTCAACTACTTGACTTTCTGGAATTTGACGATGACAATACCTACTTTCCTTTACAGACTACAACAGAAATTGATCCTCATACTGCATCATCATTCAATACGAATGTAAGGAATTTGGAAAGTCGAATTTGTACTGCGGTAGTTTTACCTGAGTTTTGTTTCCTTATTATTTTAGAAGGAATCTTTGTTTGACGATGCAGAAATGGTTGAAATACCAGAATCGCCAAAATCACAAAATAAATTATTATTCACATTAAAATCGGAAGGTATCATTCACCAGCTTAAGATTAACTCCTTAGATATTCTAGTATAGGTATGCTTGTACAACTCAATAATGCTTTGATACAACTCGGTGCTAAGAAAATACAGAATTTTTCATCTAACACAACAGATGAGTCGATATACTCAGCTAGAGTTGAGTAAGTAAAAATGTAACACTTGCTATTTATGTTTAAAAATCATTTTAATATCTTAATATTTAAAAGCATAGAGAATAGTATAATTAGTTAGATTTTACATGTTAAAGTTTATTTCATATTTAATTTAACAGGTTTGCAGATACCGAATGTTTAAAAGCAATATACGATTTCTGGCAAGTGATGCATCAAACTCAAGTTGACTGCACAATAGTGGATGATTCGTCTGCTGATTAAAAGTATAAAGGTTTACAATCTACTAGAATTCAAAATCGTTTTTAATTGCATACAACAGCTTAACATGACTCAACGCCATAGCTGCATTATCATATTTGAGTTTTTGCATCTTTTTATATAAAATCAACCCGAAAATGAATAAATTGTAAAATTGAATTTTCCTATACGATAAATCTAGTTGCTTAGTGAGATTCTTTCATAATAAATGTTTACCTGGATATGAATGATGTATATATTTTTTTTTTCTTCATACACCTATGCCCGACCTCATATAGAGAAATGAAAACTTTTACCACACGTTAATAAAGCAAATTTTTATTATAACAAATTAATTAATAATAAACAAAAAACAAAAACATCTGTTGCTGAATATTTGAAAAACATTTTTATATATCTACAAGAAAACAAAATGAAAATATTAATCGATTATGAGGCGATCAACTTTACAGACCTATGCTTCTGTTACGTTTTGCGTTGCGGTAGGGTCTTCATCGTCAACTTCGCATACATCGAATTTGCCTTGTTTATATTTTTCTCGAGATTTATGAATATACATAAGAATTGCATCGCATACAATACCAGCTATGACCATAAAACCAATACCCGAACCTTAAAATTAAAGAAAAATTTCATTACAAAAATTCCGCTAGAAGTAAAAATCAGTAATCCTTACCAATAGCAATAAATAAATTAACGATATTAAATTGTCCTCCTTTGCCTGTTATGGCAACAACGAAACGTAAACCATAAACCTTAGATAATGTTCGGTAATCGGTATCGTTAACACGATATTTTTGAGCAGTTCTATACAAAAAATTAAAGTCAACTACATTTCTTTTTATTTCGTTATAATACCGATAATTAATGCCTGGCGATTGTTTATCATCACCACTTTGTAACAGAGAAAATTCATACTTTGGAATACATCGTTTTGGATGACGATCAAAATTACATGTCCAATCTTGACGAATCTCTATCAAACCACCCTAAAAAAAAGAAGTTTGCTTTTATGATATTAGGCCATAAAGAGACATAAGAAGATTTCATATTTACTGCAAGTAGAAGAGCTGTTTTATTAGTGTTCAATTGATCAAGAATGTAACCAACACGAATGATAGGGCAATCCGCCGTACGTGGAGTACCATCGAATCGACATGAAAAATCTGTATTATCTTGAATATTTCGTCTAAATGACAAAACGAAATTCTTTTAAATCATATCTATTTAAAAAAAAAACCTACAGATTCTTTTTGAATAATGTAAATGTTACCATGGTTTTCAAAAATATTGTAAAATTTTCTAAATCATCTCCATCCATGATATAATCCCTTAGAGTAGACAAATAAAACCATTATTTACAAAGCACAATAAATAAATTCGTACATCGATGCAGAAAGTTCTTCTGGACACCATCCATTCATTTCACAAACTTTCAGTGTTGAATTTTCTCGACTTACTACACACTTTCCCGTAAAATAACCTAAAATAACATAAGCAATTAAAATGTTTTTGCAAATATGATAAAAATCCTTACCAAACGTGTTTGGTGTTGGTTGATCTGTTTTGCACTTGTCTGTAGCTGTATCATTACAAAATAATTTGTCGGCCAAAGCCTATTTTGTTTTTGACAATATTGAAAGGAAAATCTCAAAGCTAGTATTCTTACAGTTGGGCAAGTTTGTTGTGTTTGGCCAGGAGTAACGGTTTGATGTGTAGCAATAAAAAATGCATTATTTTCCTAAAAGAAAATCTTTTGAAAAATAGAATACATAAGATTCTATTGACATACAATCGCTGGATTTTCATATTCAGGTGTATCCCAAATATATTTTGTCTGATCATCTATAAAAATTCCATTGAATATATAAATTTTGTTTTTATTATTGAAAAGTAAAGAAAATAATTTTACTTGTATAGAAAGATGCATTATTTCCGGTAACTTTTGCAATGCCTTTAACTTTAATAACACTTGTTCCACGAGGTTCTTGAAATTGTTGATAGCCTTGTTTCAATAGGACAATATAACTAAAATGAATTTGGTTTTTTTACACAAGACTTCCTGTTTTTCTTTAACAACTATACCCAATAATATATGCAAAAATAACTGCTTGAAGAGCACGATTAAGTACTGCAATATATGTATGAGGTACTTTGACTAATTTCACCGTTGAATAAGTGAGAAATACATCAAATAATAATGAATGAAAAATGTCTTTTACTAGAAAATGAATTGAAGAATAACAGAACATCAAGTAAAAATTATTCTCACTTTGGAAAGTCATTGTTTTGTTTTGTTTTCTTTGGACTTTCAAACCAAGATAATAAGAAAAAAGCAGAGAGCTTTATTACAGAAAATGAGCCAGTACTATTTGTAGTAGGACACAATCTTATCAATGGTAAACAGAGAAACAAAGAATAGCCAGTGATCTTTGTACGGCAATGATTCATGAAAAAATTCAAAATTTAAGTAGTACAGGCAATTTCTTTACAGTTTAGCTTTAGATTTGCAACGATCGTTCTGATTACAATGCAAAATTAAATTAAATAAATTATAAAAAGTTGATTCGTGTTTTTTCGACATCAGAAAATTCTTGTATTTTTAATCAAATGAATTTTTAAATATACGATATGTAACCTTTTTCCATTAGAGAAATATACGAGAATCGTAAATCGAGTAGCGAACAACAATTTATCATAGAAAACTATATTATCCGAGTACACAAGTACTACTAAAATGTTATTCTTGATTTTTGTAATGCGCCACAGATTGTGAGAGAATACAAAACCAATTCGATTAGTCGTTAAGACAAAATGCCAATGGAATTCTGTGTAAAAATTAATATTGGCAACATTTTCTATTCGCTTCTTTTACAAATGAATTTGATAAATTCACGAAGATTTTTTTATATTAATTATTATAAACAAATTTTTACGATGAACTTCCGATTCTATTATTAATCCGTAGAGAAATTAACAATAGGGTATCTTCAAGGATTCATTTTTAATTCTTTCATTCCTTTCATCTTTATCTATGTTTTTTATAAATTGATTTATCTTGAAACCATTTTTAATGAACTTGTGTACTCGTCCCCACTAACTATAATTCATCAAAGTAAGCATAAAGCACGTCTGACAAAGAATAATTATAATGACTAAATCATTGCATTCATAAATGTTTTTCTTTTGAAAATGAAGAAAAAGCAAAGCAAATTAAATCTCAAGTTAACCATATTAATTATCGACTATTATCATGGCCAAAGTCAAATCATATAATCTTTTCAGACAGAAAGAGAAAAGCCAAAATCGTATCAAAAAATTATAATTAAAACATGTGTATATTCAATAGATTTATTTTCCTTCAGCTTATCATGCGAGTTCTAATCAGTATAAATGTAATTTCATCGCATTAAATAATTGAATGACATCTAAAAGTATTCTTCTATTTTTATTCTTAATTCAATTCATGAATTAAAAAAACGAGCTAAAATTAATTCTGTAATACTAGATAAAAGAATTATTCTACTAGAGATTTAAGTTCATACAGCAATCATTTTAAATCAATCTATTTTGTTCGACCAGTTTTCATCACCGGATATTATTTTTATGAATAATAAGAACTTATTTCGTAGATATTTAAGAGACAAAATAATAAAAAAGACATTGTAAATGTGACAGACACTTACACACGAAATACACTGACAGAGGAAAAACTAATAAATAAATAAATTTATGGAAATTAAAAATCATGAAACTCTTTTTCATATAAATTAACTGACGAACGAGTTGGTTCTTCATCTTCAGCATCGGGAAAGTTATTTGCACGTATATCAGGTACCCATGGTGCACGAATCTTTTTCAAGAATACTTGCATCCAATCAAGGTCACGAAACCAAGCATGTTTTTTTATATCATTAATACCATTAAACATCATGCCAAGTCTTTTAGTTAAATCTTTTTGTAATAGGCCACGAACAATATCAATTAGATTTTCTGAAAATGCTGAGCGAGGGCGAAATTTTCCATTGATAATTTTATGGTAAATTTTTTGTTGGTCAGCATCCTAAATAGAAATTTAATTTTTATTTAAATCAACAAAAAAAAATATTTTTGTTTTACCCAAAATGGAGAATAGCCAGCATTCATTTCAAATATTAAAACGCCGAGTGCCCAATAATCAACTAAAAACAAATATATAGTTAATTAGTTATGACAACAGCTTCAAATCAGCAAAAAGCTTTTTCATACCTCCCATATTATAACCACGGCCAAGAATAATTTCTGGTGCAAGAAATTCAGGTGTACCACAAAGTGTATATGCTTTGCCACGATCAATTTTTTTTGCAAATCCTAAAATAATTAAATAAAAAGCTTTCTTTTTATAGATTTCTAATAAATTAAATTAAATCATTTACCAAAATCACACATTTTGATATAACCATGTCGATCGATCAGTAAATTTTCTGGCTATAAAATTAGAAATATTTGCATTAAAAATAAATCAATTATTCACGTACTTTAAGATCACGATAAACAATGCCTAACAAATGAAGATATTCAAGTGCAAGAATAATTTGTGATGAGTAAAATTTAGCTTTCTTCTCATCAAATTTTTCGCAATCACGTAAATGACGAAATAATTCTCCACCTTCAATTAATTCTAGCCCAATATAAAGATTAGCATTGTCTTTAAATGAGAAATAAAAACGTATTATATATGGAAAATGAAGCGATTGTAAGATGCGTTTTTCATTAACAACATGTTCTTCTTGCTTCATTTTATGTGCACTTTTTTTATTAATTATTTTGAGGGCAACATGATAAGATTTCGATGGATTGTCATGGGATTGCAAATAGTCAGGTACAGGTTCACGTGCGTATTTTACTTCTTTAACAGAACCAAATGCGCCACGGCCAAGTGGCCGAATGATTTGAAAATCACGATAATTTAATGAGAATGTAGTTGGTGTTCCATAGCGAGTGTCGAATTCTTCACGAGCTTGTTTATACAAATCATGAGGAATTGTTGTATTTGGCGTTGATGATGACGATGATGTTAATGTCGGATGATTGGACGATGAAGACGGACCACTACCCATTGGAGCATACGTATGAAAAACTAAAATAATATATATATATATATATATATATATAATTAGTTTTCGATATAGAGATAAAGAGACATATAGAATAATAGTATAGGAAGTGCAAAGTATCTTATCTTCTTTTCTATTCTTTTTAAAAACAAACTTCTACAAATATTACTAGTTAATTGAGGAGTATAGCAGAAAGATGAAAGCGTTTGCCCTTTCAGTTAACGAACTATATGTTTGACCGTACTTACAAAAAAGAAAATAAATAAATATAACTTTTTATTAAATCAAATATCCAGGGATACGTTAGAGTTTAATGAAGAAGAAAATTCATTTTATTATAAACACAAAATGAATTTTGATCCAACATTGTGTTGTCTTTCTTTCTTCTCGTTTTTAATCACGAGCCATGAGTTTGCTTTTCTTGACGGATTCTGTCAGTAGAGAAAGGAAGAAAATTGACAAGGTATCTCGCATCTAGTTTTCTTTGACAATCTAAGTCACATCCGGCTTGAAGCTAAAGATTTTCTGATCGATTATTTTCTCCATAGACAAAATCTCATCAATTTATCGACTGACAGAAAAAAAAGAAGCTCGAATTCATCTATTTTTTATTTATTCTAACGCGTAAAAATAATGAAGAAAAAGAATCTAAAACAAATTTTTTTTCTACCACATAACATAATATGTATCATAAATCATTTTTTGTTTTGCTTCGCACGCATCTATGTTTATGAGAGTTCCTTTGAATCTATAAATTTTACTGTTTGACAAGATCAGAAATGAACATCATCGTATAGATACATAGAAATGCAAATGTGACAAGGAAATAAAAATAATATTAGAAAAAAAAATGTGCAAATGATGGATGTATTTTCATTATTTCTGCCTTATCAAGTTCGACTGATTGTTGAACTGTGAAATCAAATATTCTCGTTTTAATAATTAATTTAGCAAACTTACATGATAAAATATAAAGAAAAAGAAATTAATCTACCCCGATAAATGATAACTCGGAAGATTTTTCTATTTCATAATTTCTTCTCATAATGGAACAATAAACGGTTAAAATCGAGATAATAATAAAAAAAAGAAAGAAAACGAAAGCGTAGCCTAACGAACTCTTTCATCATGCATCGCACAAAGCGGCAATATGCAAGAATTCCTCGTCAAAGACTTCGCTACACTGTTTCTAATGTGATCAGCGAGAGCACTAGTAACAGCATGAGACATAGGTCGTGTTTCCCACATCATCATTTCTCCATTCTCTCTTATTTCACGACAAAGTAGTACTACTAAACATCACTCAATCCTATAGAAAGACTTATACACGCATATGCTTTTTAACTCCAATTTAATTGAACAGCCAACATAAGAACGGAGAAAAATGCTAGTTCGTCTGGAAAAGACCTTTCGTCTGTAGAAGCTAAACGATTTATGGCGGAAAAAAAACAGAAGAAAAAAAAGTTAGACATCGAAGTGCACTCACTAAATACAGGCAAGTATTTTCTGTATTCCAAGAATAAAATATTACAAAAAGAATAAAACCGTCTAATCAAGATAAAATAAAAACAATAACTACCTTCACTTGTTTCTATTTAAATCTAATGTAACAACGCTATTGTTGTGTACTTTACAGGATTAGATGAAAAATGGAATAAAATAAAATAAAATATGATACTTCTTTTTTCTTCAATGCCGACTTTTAATTACATTGAGTTCGTCAGAATTAATTCGATGGCTTCTTTTTTGCTTCATCCTTTTTTTCTTCTCTGTACGACTCCCTAGGCCTACTAGTATAAACAAACAGAGAAAAAAGAAAATCTGAATGTCTCCCTGACCTGAGCGTATTGGCGTATGTCAATTTTTCTTTCTTATACATAATTTTAAGTTCAAAATTACAGAGCATAACGTACTATCACTCGACTTTGCACTGACATGTGTCACTCAAAATAATAATAAAAAAACAACAATAAATAATAGAATATTCATCGGTGATGCTTAACACACACGAAGCGTCTAGCTTCCTACTTATTGAATTTTTCTTTTTCGACATGAACTCAACAAGAATCGATCCATCGATTCTGCCACTTACAATGAGCACGATCAATTTGTTGTAAACGTTGAAATCGTTCATCTAATTTTTGTTTAATAGTCAGAGAAACCCGAAAACGTTGGTTATTTGCCATTTTATATGTATGAATAAAGACAATAATTTTATCAATCTGCGACCTTTTTTTTTTTTATTATTCAGTATATATGCTAGTATTTAGTTCCTTTTTTTATTCTTCTTCTTGTGAGCTATCTATGGAATTCATGCTTATTACGCATATTTTGTTGTTATTATGCATGCATTCGATCGACAAGTGGGAGACATTACCATAGTGAGTATGTGACGAAGTAAACATATATGCATGCAAAAGAAAGAACTGTGTACATAAAAAAGACATACATGTTCTCAAATTGAAACATAATAACCATAAAACGATATATATGAATCGAAGTACACGAATGGACGAAACGAATAAAAAAAGCTATTCCACGCTTCTTATTCAATAAATCAGGTATATACAATAAAAAGCTATATAACACCCTCAGAATAATAAACTACTCACTTTTCAATGATGAATCCAGTAGAGAATTGGATAGTATTTGACTTGTTGGATGTTGATCATGTTGAGGTTTTGATGTATCTCCCATGTGATGTTTCATTCGTTGTATATTTTTTTCTTGCTGTAACTCACTGTTATCATCTGTTGATGTATCTTCATGACAATGATAATCAGTGATATCACTTACAGTTAGTTTAATATCTTTTGGTTTATTAGCTAATTTTGAGACAATTTTGCCGATTTTCTTTTTAACTGTACTATGACTCATGGTCGGCTGCTGAAATTGATCTAGTGTTGTTCTAGTTGATCGAAGATGTAAAATGGCAATAATATTGTGTTATTTCATCCTGACATCAACGTAGTCATTTTACACCGTCCATCTGTCAGAATGAAAGAATATATTTGAATAAAAAGAAAAACTTTTGTTTTCTATTTTTTTTAGATAAGGAGATCAATATAGCAGACATAAAAAGAAATAAAAAAGATCTAGCAGAGAAAAAAATAACCGACAAAATTTTTTTATATTTTTCCTCGAATTAATAAATGACTTTTGCTAGTTCGTTTTCAGTCTCATCTGCATAGTCAAACTGGCAATACAGCATGTATATATCCCATTAGTCATTCATCCATCATCGTTGATCAAGAAGATTTCTATGAATAATATAACGATGCAAATCAAGAGCAAAATCTAAGGTCTTCAATCTCACGTGTGAACATCGTGATTCAATATTTATTCGCTTATCATGATGTAAACTTGCAAATGTTTCTTCCAACTACGTTAAATTTATTAGAAACAAAAAACTATGGAATCGTTGTTTTACCGTTCGAATGATATGTTAGTAGCAATTTAACATAAAGCAAACAGAAAAAAATTGGAATCTATAAAGTTCAGGTCGAATTGACACTGATTTATTGTGTTGTATGTAGACTTGCATAAAATTTATGCATGCAACAAATTCAATTCAGCCGAAATTTATCTAGGGAAAAGTCAAATACAATTTATTGTTATTGGTGGAGTGGGATAAATTAATATTTTGACACTAGTATAATTACGGAGGATGTATGTGTGCTCATGAGATTTAATTGATTCACTTTTGCATTTTTAAGATGCGATAAATTGATTCAGTGAGTGGATAAATTATATACTTAGGTTCATATGAGTTTATCAAGTAGTTAATTGTAAAAAACACAAATTTATTAAAGGAAAAGCAAACAATGTTCAAAAATATACTACTAACTATTTATTGCTTCAAATTCTGTCTAACAGACATATGCCATAGAAAGATAGTATTGACACATAGTTTTTCTTCTATACCCATCTAAGTAAATAGATAGGCCGTATAGAGAAGAAGAAAGAAAAAAACTTACATCAAAGTGACGCTGAACTTAAATATTTTTTCCTATTCATTATGGACTTTGATTTTATTCAATGTCGTTTTCTATTTTTTTCAGTTCATCTATTCTATTATCTATAATAAAAATGCTTGAAAAATTTAAAAGAAACGACGATAGAAAACAGAAGGATATGATCATTTCCTATGCCATTTCTTCTATATTGTTGCATATTCATTATGTTTCTTTAATCTTTAATGAGTTATTTTTAATAAAGCTTATTACACGTAAAAAATGCCATCCGATTGTTCGTCGCTTCCATATGGATTGCAATAAACTAAATATCCACATGTATCTGTTTATAGGAATCGACGAATGTCATTCGTTTAACAGTAAACATTTCCTAAGCGAGGCATTACATTTATCTTATTACAACCTTCGTCTACTGGTGAAACATGAGATCGATTATGCGCTTCTTCTTGTTTTTTTGTTTTGTTTTGGTACCGTAATTCTATCCTCTATTCAATCTTGCTGACATTAATTTATTTTCGCTGCCCTAATCCGAGTTGCTAACATGTGCATTTGTTATAAATGCGTTTCTAATAGGTAGTTAAATCTCAAAACAGATTATCCGTCGTCTTGGTTTTATGCGGATTATATCAAACTCATAGATCGTGATTCGTTCAGGATTGTGTATCTAAAATTACATTATATAGAAACAATATAGCTACCTTTTGAAAATAGGATGAGCGTTATAATTGGAAAATAACAGAATTATTTTTGTTTTTAATAAGATCTATCACATTTTTGCATTTTTAAGTAGCTGCCAGTCTACACGTATGAGATTAATTAATTTCTATGAATAGAATTAAATACTGTAACGGTCACTCTATTTTATCAAAATAAAATTATAATAGTATTCAATCAGAAAGAAATTAAATCTATTTATTACTTTTGCGAGATCAAAATTTCAGCTAAATTCAAAAGTAACCAATGAATGGAAATAAATAACAGTAGAAAATAATATAGGATGTGATTTGATAAAACCAAAAGCAATATAATGGTATACAGTGCAGCTCATCTTTTTTTTAGTATTATTGTCATATATTTATTGAGAAGAGCCAGATGTCGAAATGAAATCAGGGACGGCGCGAAGTAATAAGAATAATATTTTTAAAAATGGGAGGAAAATCTAAAAAAATCTATAAAAAGCTAGAAATTTAGTTTAAACTGTTAAAAAATATGAGGGGTGTTCAAGGACTGAGGAATGGGAATTCTCCCGCAGACGCTAAATGGATCCCTGCCCATACCCAGACATCTCCCTAACAAATAGCACAACATACAATACCTTCTCTATAACATATTACACAAAATACCTACAAAATCACTCAATTCCTCCGCTAGGGATTGCCTACCGTCAATCTAACATACACACTTCTCAGGTAAACACTAGGAACCGATGGTGGCGAACATTTATCAACAGCACATGCATGGTTTGAGGGTGCAGTTCTTTCAGCGTTACGTATTCTGATTCAATTACAACAAGAAAATTTCGATATTGTTATTGTCGGCGGAGATTTATTAGTTTTACAGACAGCTATTGAATTGAGCAATCGTCAACCAGCAACACATTTAATGAATCAATTTTATTTTGAAAATCTACCAAATAACTATCGAGGTCAACTCAATGGAAAATTAGAATTTCTTAATACGACAAAGATGGCGATTGAAAAATTAAATATTCTTCAAGAGAGCAAATATGTTAATGTAACAATACGTGAAAATGAGCGTTTCATGCATGTTTCTCAAAATCAAATAATAACGAATCGTCGAACGATTAAAGTTAATAATAAAATATTATTCCTTGATAATTGCTATTTAAATGATCAAATTAAAGAGTCACTTGAACCATTTAAATTAAGTATTAAAACAGAACAATTTCCTTTACTAACATACCTGAAAAAAGAGTAATTCTACTTAATCCAAATGTTACCAATGCACTATCTTGGTTAAGAGATCATTTATCACGTTCTATTGATATCAATCAAGTCAAATATGAATCGCATTATAAACAAACAACTCTAGTTGATCACGATCATATTATTGATTATCTACCTAATTCAAATAATAGATCTATTGTATTTATCGGACGAACAAATCTTGATCTTTATCCAACATGGATTGAGATTTTAGCAGATTTAACATTCAATATTTATAAGCCAATTATGTCTAACTATTCTATATCATTACCGAAACCATCTGTATCGAATTCTTCTCTTCGGATATCAATTCCCATAAAAATTATTTTCATTTATTTCCTTTTCGTGTTGAGTTTCATTTAATTGAATTCAAATATAATAAAGACATTTTTCTTAAATTGATTCGATTTATCTAATCACACTCATATGCTATGTTTTGTAAAATGATTTTAGTGAGAAAGGCGATGGATGTGGATGTGGTGATTGGTGAAGGGAAAATTTATCAAAACTAGCATTCCCACCCGGCATTATGGTAAACATTCAAAATTTACAGAAGACAAGATCGACGAAATTAATGATGTTATTTAAACTCTAACGGGCCAGTTTTTCTAACAATATGATGAAGAAGATTTGCATAGTAATATTGACATCAAGGTTGCAAAACAATAGCATTCAAGAAAAAAACGTTGTTTTTGGCACAGCTGCTTGTTAATTAAATGAGTTAGCCAACAACCGTAGTGTTACAATACTGTACTATTCCCACATAATTATTGAAACGTCGCTATAATGTAACCATTTTTCGATGTGTTTTTCACTAATTCTACTTACAGTTTCCATTAGACAGTTAAGAAAATGATTTCTATTCTAATATTTAAAAACATCGACGTTTATCTGAAAATATACTATCAGACTATTTTAAAAATAGAAGGATCATGTGAATTCTATAAGAAATATTTAGATTATTGTTCTCACCAGACTATTGGAACCACAACAGCATATATGCATATGTTGTAGGAAAAATGATGGTCTAAGTAAATGTGAGGATACGATTCTACTCACTTTTGTTTTGTTTTGTTTCACATCTTCTCCGACATCCAGATAAACAGATTAAGAAATGTAAAATAGAATTTAACGACAAGAGACTCAAAAATAGTAACTTACACATTTATCTAATTCATCTTGTTTCCATGCTTTTCCAATTATAGATTTATTCTTATCTGAAAGTTGAAGATCATCTTTCAAATCATCTAAGCGTATACTTCAGAAAACGAATTCTACCATCCACTACATTGTGCTATTGAAATAGATACTATCTACCTTTTCTTTTGTAAAATCACACCGATTGAAAATAAATATAAACGACACGTAATCTAACATTGCGAGTCAGTTGAAAAAGTTCATTTTATACTATGAAAACGAAACAAGTATTTTTTGTTATATTTATCATTTTCACGTCAACGCTTAATACGATACAGGCCCATTGTTCCTCAAAAGCATTACAAAGCCCAAAGGCCCGTAAGTTATTTAACTGTTGAAGAAAAATAAATGAATTATGGAAAGAAAACTTATCATTAAAGGTAATTGTGGAGTAATAGATGGTAAACTACGAAGTTTTAATGATTCGTGGAAAACAAACGATTGCCAACAATGCTCATGTCAAAGAAGTGGAATTAGTTGTTGCTCGTACGTGTTTTGACTGACCTCTCATGCAAAGCTATTCCTCGGAAAGAACGAGATAAAGATGTAACCGAGAGAGCTCACTTTTAATTTACTTTCATTTTTAACTCAACAAACGATATTGGATTTGCATGCGATTTAGTGAGTTTTTTCCAAGGGGGAAAAAGCGGATTGTGGATCGCAGGGATCCTCTGTATCCCCTGTATCCCTGATGGATTATACGTATCCCGGATCCCACGATCCGCAAGTCTTATATAATGGAAACATGCTTAGGTCCTCAAGACTTACTTTATGACAATACCCTTGAGTCCTTAAGTCCTATATTTTGATGATAGCTCTAGGCCTTCAAGACCTATATTCTGATGATAGTCCTAGCTCTTCAAGCCCTATATTCTCATAATAGCTCTACGTCCTCAAGCTCTATACTCTGATGATAGTCCTAGGTTCTTAAGCCTTATATTCTGTTAAC
>CAJNYU010000504.1:0-17408 GCA_905331475.1 Rotaria socialis | reverse complement strand
TGAGTAACACCATAACATGGGACGTCAATGTGTATAGGTACCGTCAAAATATAGGACTTGAAGAACTAGGACTATCATCAGAATATATGATTTGAAGAGCTAGAACTATCATCAGAATATAAAACTTGAGGACCTGTGTATATGATTGAGTAAACCCGAGTTCAGTGCATATCTAAATCCGATTAGATCCTTATCAAAGTGTCAAAAAGGTCTCAGATAGCCCTTGATAGTAGACTTGAAGATATCCTGAATAGCCCTCCATAATGGACCAAAAGAGTCCAAGACATTACTTTACAGGAGAGCTAAAATGTCCTTAACTTTAACATTTAATATTTAAAACATTAATTTAAACTTTCATACTCTATTAAAGTGTTTTCAAAATTGAAATGCCACCCCTAGCTATGATCTTATGTTCTGTATCCTCTGTATCGTCGCTAGATCATTCGTATCCTCTGTATCATCGCTGGATCCTTCGTATCCTCTGGATCCTCTGGATCGCGACCGTATCCAGGATAGACGGAATCCGCTTTTTCCCCCTTGGTTTTTTCTCTTGAATATGTAATTCGATGTACAGTAAAACACCTTGCCACTGATCACTATTCCTGAGATGGCATTTGAAATCACCATAGAATCCAGATTGTGTCAAATAGCAGTCCGAAAGGACACAATTAAACCTCAAGCAAAGTGATTGAAGCATTGTTGATGATTATCTTAAATTTTGTTGAAGGTAAAAATGTCGATATTGATGAAACGGATTCACTTGAAAATTATTCTCATGATATATGCAAATAAGTAAAAAACACTTCTTTTATTTCTAATAATAGGTCGCTTGTAACACCCGTTGGATATGATAAAAGTTGTCAAGCAGTTTTAAATAAGCGTCTATGCCAATACGATGTAGTGAAAAAAACCAATCCAAGTATTAAATGTCGAGTTACTTCTGCAGTAGGAAGATAAATTATGATTCACACCATCCAAATCATATTCCTACTTCAATTGATTATGGTATTTTCGTGAAATAACTCTTGCAAAAAAATCGAAATATTTGTAGATATTTAGCCTTTTCTCTTTTGCTATTAAAAGAAACATATTGATCTAACTGTTGCTTTATATTTCAAAATTACTATTACAGAGTCACTCGTATAGATGAATTACATAAAAGTTTAAAAGCTAATAATTTAGATGTTTTGCTAGCACAATTAAAATATCATCGTTACTTACAAAATATTTCTCAAGTCGTTTTACTAAAAGCAAACACTTCATAAAATCTTTATATGAAGTCCCGACATCAACTGGTGCATGCTTTCATACTCTATTATTGATAGTTTGTGATTATAGCAATATTTTCATGATTTCATAATAGAGTCGGTTCAATATTTATGAAAGTACATCGATTTTTTTCTAGACTATAGACAAACAAAAAAAATAGACACACAGCATTCTCCTATTTATCAATAAAAGAGAAAAGCATTTTCTTTATAAACACACATTCAAATTCATGATATTAATCATATAAATCTATGAATTATATTTGACTAATTGATGTTTAATCTATACGACATGTTCGTAAAAATATTTCTTATTTTCATAAGCAATCGTCATGCAAGATTTCAAAGAACAGTAAAATAATTTGCCAGTATTTGTTTACACCGAAAATGAAATCAATTTTTATGCCAGTGTTGATGAAACATTTCAACATCCAACTTTAAAAATACAGTTTACATAAAAAGGGAATATTGTAATTGTGATAGTATCATTGATTTAGTTGCTGCTAGCTGTATGGACGATATTTTTCTGTACATTGAGTAGTATGTAAAACTAGACAAAATAAGTACAACACAGATAAATACAATTGTAGGGTGTTTTTCTATGATTAACAAATAAACAAACAAAAAAGTAGTTTTCATATCTTCGCAAAGGAAAATGGCGAAAATGTTTTATTTACAATGATCTGTACAAGAAATTTAACGATAACAAATGAATAGAGATATGAATCAGTTTATTTTCATTACAAATAACATTTATCTGAAAGAACTTGTTCTTAAACTTCCCATGATTTTCCAAAATCAATGGATGTTATATCTAATGCCATTGTGGAAACATTTCTCACAAAACAATTCAGACCTTGTGGTATCAATAATGATACACGTTGATCTGCTTTAAATGCATTCAAAATTGAATTTATTTCTCGAACAGATATAATATTATTTTTATATATTTCTACCCAATTTGGAGAACACGAAAATATATATGTTTCAATGCACGCACCAGATTCTTTTGCATTGGCATCTGTATAATCAATTGGCTTACTTAAGTTATAGTTGTTTTCTATATCACGTGATATGGTATGCATACTTTCATGAAAAAGTAATGTTAATAAATCCAATTGTAATAATTCCAAAGGTGGAGATGGATTATCATATTTATACTGTAACAGAAAATGATCAGCATTCACATAAATTTTTTTTCTTCCACTAAATCCTCTCAGTGGAAATGCTCTTCGAACTCGCACAAATTCAATGTCAATATCCTTAATTATTTTTTTTAGATCATTTTTATCAATTTGCTTTTTTGTTAAAGTAAAATATATTGTTTCAATAATACGAATAATTTGATTAGTTAACACGATTGTTTTTAATTCGTCAATGATATTTAAATTTAATCCTAATTCATTCAATATTAACTCTTGTTCTGTTTTTTGTATTGGTAAAACGTGTTTGATAATTTCTTGTATTTTAGTTAACTTTTCTACCTTGAATTTTGAAATATGTAAAATCAACAGTAATTCAGCTTCTAAATAATGATCTATTTAATCATCTAATAAAGTAGATATTTTTTTGACAGTAGATACATTCCATTCGTCATGTGCATATGATAGATATAAATTGGTTAATATAATCCTGCGTAGTGTGTTTATTGATGAATTATATTTTACAGTTAAATTTTTTGTTGGTGTTGCTTGACCAAATTTGAAAAGTAAATTTAATTTTATAGTTCGTTCATGTTCATTATCATAAGAATGTAAACTTTGTAAATATTGTTTGATATTGAATCTAGAACAGTGCAGCAAAATACAACACAAATATAGCCAATAAATCATATAAGTCTTATTTTGTAATATTTTTGTATGCATTTTTTTCAGAAATTTAAATGAAAACTTGAAGAAAATTTTCGAATGAATAGCGTGCAACTATTGAATTATAGAATTTTTAACCAAAACATCTGAAAAACAAGAAAAAAAAGCATGGTGTGTTTTGGATCACTAGGAATGTTCTGTGAGTTACTGAATTCGAATCATAATATAAAGGAGTCTTGCAGTGAATAAGATGTGTTCGAAAATAAAATAAAAAAGAGAGGCATGTTAGCATTTTCTGGGACAGAAAAAAAGTAATATGATGGCAACAATTACCAGCATCAAACATAGAAATAGATGAGAGATATTTGAAAAAAAGAAAATGATTTCTAATTCAAAAAATCATCTATCTCGTTATTCATTTTAGATCACATGCTCTCGTTATATTTCAAGGAAATATTGTTACGATGTTGCCTTCGACATTGTAAAAATCGATGGAAAAGAGTTAGTTGTGCTTTGTCAGAGTAAAACACTTTCCTGACTAAACATGAGCTTATAGTTGACGACTAGATTTTTTCTTGAATTAAAAACGCTTTTCTGTTAAAGACAATAAAATATTACCATTTAATTCTTCATCACTAATAATATCATCGGTTTTTTCTTCTGATCGGTCTGCATTTGAAGCAACAATTCGTTTTAAACGTTTGACTGATGGCTAAAAGAAAAAGAAAACTGGATGAAATTATTATCAATAGAGAATAAAATCATGCGTTAGAATTTTACACGATAGTAATACATAATGAAAACAATGTATCTTATTTTATTCAAGGTTTTTTTTACAAAAGCCGATTAGCATGTAATTAAACATTTCTAGATCAATCACTATGAGATACGTTTACGGAACATATTGTTCGACCCGGGTTCTTTCAAGTAAAGAGAATATACGAAACAAAAAATGTTACCTTTAGTTCAGTATTTTATACTTAATTGTTTATGAATTAGTGTTTTTTCAATATTAGGGATATCTGTCATACTTACATAATTTTCATCGTCGTTATCTGTTGTCATTGGTGCCATTTTCGTAGGTTGATTATTACTATCATCATTTGAGGATTGTGTTTCTATTTGTTTTTCTTCTTGTTGTTCATATTTTTTTGGCATTATCATTTTCTTTTTTATCTTTATGTGTAGAATCAGGATCAAACATTTTCTAAAAATTATCTCGAATAAAAAACTTAAATAATATTTAAATAAAATTAAAAAATATTCAGACGAATACGATTAAATAAGTGGCCATTGTTAGTAGTCAAGCTATTATGAGTATGTAATTACATATTTATATAATCAAATATTTGTAAGAATACAATAAAAAAAACCTGGCATCCATCAAAGTACATGAAAAACTTTTCTTTCAGGAAATTTAATCTTTACACGCTTGTTATCCTAAGAAAAACCTGTTGAAAAAAATGAAATTTTTTTCCGTTGTATCTAAAGGAAAAGAAATTGTTTGCTAAATTCATGCGGAATTTCCACAATTTTTTCACGTCTACTACAAACATTTTACAAAGTTGCTCATAGCTTAAATTTTTATTTATTTTTTGTTAATTTTGCAGAACACATCTCTTCTATTAGACATATTGTCACAGAAAGAATAACTTACCTTTTGATTGACCCATTCAACAGAGGATAAGCTATATTCCATTGTTTCATTTTATGCTTCATTGGTAGATTATCTGAATCTGTTTTTTTCTGTGTTAACAAAATTGTCAATGATAAAGATTTTTAGTGACTAAATTCGAACTCAAACTGTTGCTTATGTTTCTGATTAATCTATTAGTAATAAAATCATTCATCTTTTCGCACACTAGTGATCAGTCACATATTATTATTTTTTTCTCTCTTTCTCTCGCACGTGGTGTTGTTTATCTTTACTACTATCACCACCACATCTTCATCACCAACGATTAGGTGATGAAGATGATCCCGAATTCAACACCCCCACCAGATTTAACAACATTTTTCAATGGTTTCTCGAATGAAGAACTTCATCAAATTGGTTTAGCCCTTATTCAACAATCGCAACACTCCGTTCAATTGCAGCAACATATTCATCATCCAACGTCGTCACAACAGTCACCCCGTCGTCTACCTCGTCCTACCCGTCCGTCTCTCGAAACTATTTCTTCTATTCCTCCTCTTATGAATCATCAGCCAAATTGTTCAGAAGTACGTCCTCTTATGGAACAACAAACCACCCCTGTCACTTCCACTCCAAGACGTCCAGCTAGTGACAGTTTCGATAATAGTGATAGTAATCGTCAACGTATGAAAAAACGCCTGAGAATCAACGATCATCCACCTCGTAATGAACAAGTCGAACAACATCAGCTTCCTACACTCGCTCCTCCTCACCATCACCAACATTCTTTCAATATGAACGTTCTTAAACGGGCAGTTACCAGTAATCTACCTTGTTTTTTCATCATCTTCGATGCTTCTGTGGAGCCTAAAAATATTCCGTCCAGCATCCAAGTTGCTATTATGCTCAAGAAATTATTTGTCCAGAATCAAATTCCTATTAAGGAACTGTCGATGTGTGTACAAGCAGGTGAACGAAGATTTAAATTTGCTGTAGGTGATAAAACGGATTTTTTAACTCTGTTCAATTGGACCTGGCCTGAGGAAATTGAAGATAAAAAAGCTGAATTTATCAAACCTCACACTTTGCCTGATTGCTATGCCTTGGTAGTACGTTACGTTCCTTTAGATATTAATCAAGATATTGCTCGGCAACAAATCTTAAAGACAATTCCTGCTGCAGTTGGTTTCTCGTCTATTCATTATCACCATCGTCAACGGCCATCATATGATATTCGATTTACGGTTCGTAACCTCGAACAATATCAAACAGCTCGTGAACTAGGTAGATTATCGATTGGGCAACATTATCTACCTCTTACAACATTTCTTACTGGTTACCGTCTAACTTATTGTACTGCCTGCTGGAAAATCGGTCACTTCAGAGACAAATGCCAATCACCGGTCTGTTGTCGTAAGTGTTTAGTCCCATATACTAATGGAGTAAAGCACAGCTGTCAAAATGATACCTTTAACTGCGCTCAATGCAGTGGAAGCCATTTCTCCCTCGATTCAATCTGTCCTGTTGTAAAAAAATATAGAGAAGATCTTAAATTAGCTGTTGATAAAGCATTAAACTCAGGTGCAATCAAAAGATCAACACCAGGGGAAGTATCTCGTCCATTTCAACAACATGCAAATGACTTTCCGTTATTAAATCAAGCTAAGGTAAATAGTCATTCAGCATGGGCTACATCTGACAATGAATCTCTCCATTCTCATCTGAAAAAGGAGATGAGTGATCTTGTTGCAACGATCAAAGCTCTTTCAGAGACTATGATTCGGACGGAGAAATCCTTTAACGATTTGAATAGCCGTATCGAACTTCAACATAAAAGCACTTTACTCCATTGCAATAGTATATGTGCTATTATCGATACGGTACAAACTATGTCTAGATGGGTGCAGGGTAATAGTAATGAAAGATCCAAATTAAAGAAAAATATTATCAAGTCAATTGAAGATCTTCAAAAATGGAGAAAACAATTGGATTCGAACAAAAACAACGAATCCATAGCTTCCATTTCTTCTCCCCAACAAATTACAACTAACAACATCATCGATAACAACCATAACGGGGAAGTAGAAATAAATGACGATTTTTCAATGAACTCTCTAGGACAAGATGTCTGACTTCTCTTCTCTTCTTAATGTTCATGCTCGTCCCTTTTTTCCTCCTTCTACCTACCACCTTCCCTCATTGACAAAAACGTTTTTTGAAACAGCATTAGATAGACTGGTAATTTGGAAGTTCCCTATTAAAGTTCAAAAAAGAATTTTACCAATTTTAGAAGAATGGTACTCTAATTCTACTCTAGATAGTGTTCTAACAAAATGGGAGAACAACCCTTCCCCTTTATCTAACCAATTTATTCCTTTAAACGTTCTCACATATAATGTTCAAGGATGGGGTACTCGTGCCTTGGAAGTAATGGATCTAATTTTTAAAGTTGATAGCCCGGTATGCGTATTTACCGAAGTAGGGGAACTTTGGAACAGTTTCAAAGTTCCACATTTTACATCGTTTTACCAAAAAGGTACAAATCATAGCGGAGGGGTTATGATAACGATAGGAAAACATCTTCGAGCAACGAGAATTGATACTGATATAGAAAATACAGTAATTGTGGATATCCATGGTCTTTCTGAACAAATTAGAATAATAGGTATATACTGGCCACAGGGTCAAATGCGTAACCTAAAAGATCTATGCCCCTTCTTAGTAAAAGGTACTATTTTGACAGGTGATTTTAATGCAACTTCAGATGAATGGGGTAGCCAATCTACTGATAGACGCGGTAATTCTCTGAAGAAATGGATTGAAGAAAATGAGCTGACCTTTATTCCCACCAACTCTCATTCTTCTAAAAGATCAGATAGACACATTGATTTAACATTTACAAATTTGAACAGAGTCGAGAATGAAACAATATTTTACGGTTCAAGCGACCACTGGCCGACGGTTTTAAGATCTCAAAGCATAGGATTTATTTCCAACGGTTTTTTTCCGAACATCGATTGGACCATTTATCAAGCCATTCTAGTGCTTTTAGAAGATTTCTGGATAAATGAACAAAAAAAGGAAACTATTGATCATTGGTATCAATGTTATGTACGTTTCCTTGCAGCACTAAAATGCCGCTTGACTCGATGGAAAGAAAAAGAGAGATACCGACCATCTCTCCCTGCATACATAGTCGAAAGGCTCCGTGATGTTCGGCAAATTCGAAATAAATATTACAGAGACAGGAAAATAGCCGGTATTGGTAATGAAGATCTTAGAGTGCTGCTAAGAAATATGTCAAGAGAGGTTCGGAATGAGATTTACAATTATAGGTCAGCCAGATGGTCCAGCTTTCTGTCTACCATACAAGGTACGCATGATAAGCAGGAGAGTTCATTTTGGACCCATCTTTCAAAAATTTATAAACCAAAAACGTTACCCTTCTCCAAGTTATCAGTCGGGAGTAGTATCATATCAGACGAGCAGGAGATTACGAAAGAACTGTATAACTACTTTAAGGACTTAGCTAAAGCACCTGAAATTAATCCATTAAATCCTCACGATATTCAAATCGAGACAGAATTTAGAGAACTTCAGAACTTACTAACTGCTTCCAAGGACACAGGCTTAGAGGCTACATCCATATTGGAAGTCTCTAAAATTATAAAAAAGATGAAAGGAAAGAAGTCTTCAGGTATCGATCAGGTGTCAAATTTTATTATTAAGTTACTTCCTCCGACCTACATAGAAAGTCTAGTCAATTGCTTCAACTTTTGGTTAAAAGAGGGGAGGTATCCAGGTTTCTGGAATAGCTCGAAAATTATTACCCTCAATAAACTTAAAGCTGGTATACCACGTTGCAATCAGACTAGACCTATATCTCTTTTAGCGACCCATTCCAAAATTTTTGAAAAAGTGCTTCTCGATCGAATACGAACTTGGGCTGAAGGCAATCATCTAGTGCCGCGTGAACAATCAGGGTTCAGAACGAACTGTCTTCTCCAGACTAGGGTTCTCTCCATTTTTCAGGAAGTGCAGAATAATCTAGCTGCAAATGTCCCTACGCTTGCAATATATGTTGACTATGAAAAAGCTTTTGACTTAGTTTGGCATTCGGGTCTCTTGGTCAAACTCTACAGGTTAGGTATACCCACTAGCCTGCTGAGAATGATTTATAGCTGGCTTAACAACCGCTCAGCGTATATTTACTATGGTCAAACGAAGTCAGATGTTTTTCAAGTAAAGGTCGGTCTTCCACAAGGCAGCAGTCTCAGTCCCTTTATCTTCGTAGTATACCACAGCGATTTAGTAGCTTGTCTAGGAGCCCACTCAAGTCATATCTTTGCTGATGACCTGAGTGTGCTCATTCGAGCACCCATCCAAAAATCCTTCTCATCTCTAGTCAAATATTTAGAGGTTGAAGGAAGTAAAGTATGCGACAGGATTGCCGAATATTCGATTCGCTGGAAGCAACCAATCAATATCGGCAAAACTGTTGCACAAATCTTCTATTCGCAAATCAGAAAGCCCACGGTAGACATATACATGCTAGGACAGAAACTTGCCATTGTAGACACGTTCAAGTATCTTGGGTTTACTTGGACCAGTAAATTATCATTGAGACCCACTGTAAACAAAAGCCTCGAGAATATCCAAAGATCGTTAGGTAAGCTCAAATGGCTGCGTAGCGGCAAGATTTTGTCCAAGGACACTTTGAGAAGATGCTTCTTCGCATATATATTTCCCCACTTTGCTTGGATCTTTCCTTTTTTCCCCTTTCTCCCCACAACACACCAAGAGGCACTTAGAAGAAAATATAGAGTAGCAATACGCTTAGTTCATCGGGCCCCATTTGTCCGCGCTGAGGATCTTTTGAATCTTACTCGAGAAGAACCGCTTGATAATTACGTCAAACGCTACATCACGAAAAGATTAAAAAAGATTTGCTCTTCAGATTTAGGTTCTTCTTTATTTCTTGAAGATGTATTCTTGTGGGATAGTTTCCACAAGCAAGCTAAAGATGGTGTTGGCCATCTATTTATGTTGAAACGTGTTAAACGTTTAAAATTAAAACATCGCTCCCTTCTCCTAGACTGGCTTGATTTTAATGAGCAAAGTGATAATTAGATAATTAGAACTATGAGAAAGAAGGAACACGAAATCGCAGTTCATTAGCATAGTTTAGCAGGTAGTTAATTAGCAGCTCCTTAACATTCTACCTCAACCCTTACAACTCCCACTACTTGTATTCTCTGTCCATCTTGTTACCGATGTCATTTGCTTTACTGTAATTTATACATGTTCTTCTCTTTTGTTCTTTTGTTCTTTTCCTTTTTATTCCTTTCTTTTTTGTTTTTTCTAAAAAAACAAATCTTGTTATATTCACTAGACCGCTAATTGATCTTTTATGTTGTCGTGTTACATCGTATATGCACCGACAACATTTATTGACGATCTTTTATATTCGACATACATTTTTCACTAGAAAATAACGAAAATTCTATATTGAATATCTTCTTGTGATGGTAAGAAATTTTGATTATGAAAACAAATAAATCAACATATATTTATGAGTCAATGAAAAGTATTTTAAATTAGCAAGTTTATTCTTGAAAAGACGAAAAGGACACCTTTACAATTCATTATTGTTGATAGAAGAAAAGAATCAAATAGTAAATGATAAATTTCAATTTTGACAATACGAAAAAACTTCTATTTGCGTTAGTCTAGAGCAAGCAGACGTGGTACATGTTTTTCAATAATGTTCATTATTGAAAGTATCGAAAAAAATATTTTAATCAGTAAAATGATCTCTAATCGCTGTTAGATCCAAAATCTCAATGAGAAAACATTTTGTTCTTCAACATTATCAAAATGAATAGTCACAAGTATTGTAGTTAAATGTGTTTGATTTAATGTAATCGTCATACAATAATCAGTTCCTATCAACACTAACACTAGTCAAATGAAATAAGCGTGAGTAGTTCATTTCGTTTTCGGATTCACATTATTCATGAATACGTAGATATCTAAAATGATTCATTTATCCTATAATTATATTTCAATTTAGTTCGACGTTGTGAATTACTGCATATGAAGAGTACGGTTGTTTTATTGCAGTTATATAATATGTTTGTCATCAATGAATATCATTTATTATTGTAATGCCTACAAATTAAAAATTGCGCTTGATTGATGACTACACGGTTAGAGAATAACTAATGTGAAAAAAGTTGATCGTAAAAATTACCACAGAAGAACAGTCCAATCTATCAGTTTCATTTTTGCAACTTTCGACGAGTAGTATCTAGATAAAAAAAGCAGTATAATCTTCGCGAAGCGACTCATTGTGCTTTTTATTGTGAAAAAGCATATTTTCTATCCATTACTGGTTTCTTCGTATTATGATATTTCAGTGTCGGGAAGTAAATCGTCCGAAACAAGGTATATATGAGCGAGTATATTCTTGAATAAGTTTGTTGGTTCATTAGAAATATTTTATTTTATTCGTGAAGTTTTGCTTATTCAGTGTCACTTAACATAGAAGAGACTAAACTATATAACTTGTACCATTTCGTGCAGTCTGTCATTCTCATGATCTGAATTTGAATCAATTAGTTGATTTTCAGTACTATCATCAAATTTAACTATTTTTGTTTTCGTTTTCGTTTTTCCATTAGGTTTTGTTTCCGGTAAATCTTCTTCAAATTATTTCATTAAATCTAGACAATGTAAGTACATTACTTTTATCTTCCATGATATGATCAACATCGAAATAAACTTTCCATTTTAGTTTTAGAAGAAATTAAATATTTTCACTCTCCGTTAAACAAAATATAAATGCTCAACAATGACGGATAAAACTGGAAAAACACGATCAATGCTAGCATACACATTATTGTGAAGAATCAGCTTGCAAAAAATAAGTCCATTCGTTTATATTCTCCTTAGGTTAATGAATATTGAGAGTGCTACTGAACGAAAAGTGATATTCGGGAAAACGTAATGTGGTTTTATAGTGTGCATAAACAGATCGTTCTCATTGGAGAAGATAGCATCAGTAATCTATTCATCATCTTAATTTTCAAAAGAAAAAGGAGAATTTTAGAAAAAAAATGAGTTTATCTTTTGAAGCATGGTATTTGAATACACGTTATTTCGCATAGATTCGTACGATTTCGTCATCACAACATGTATTTAATTAGTAAAGATCATTTACCTCTTGGTAAGTTATAAAAAGGAAGTTTATTCTTGGAGATGCAGAGTATGAAATCATTTTTCTCTCAATTCTTTTTATATCAGAAAGATTTTTCTTATTACAAACTTCCCAAGAGATAAATAATCTCTACGGATCAAAATACATGTTGCGATGAAGAAAATATGCAGGTTGATCACAACATCGACTTGCTAGAGCAACACTTTCATGTATAAATCAAGAAAAATTGTAAGAGATTATGTTGAATAGAGAAACATGTGCGTGACAAAAAAAATCGACTGTTGATGTGCACTGATATACGAAATTAACAGACTCAATGTTTCATTCACAAGAAGGAACGATAATGTAGTAGTAGTATAGTGCTTTTATTTATGCTATGAGCGAACTTCGCTCCTGTAGCCTGAATAAACAAACAAACAAAAAAAACATCTTGAAATAACTTTTGCTGGCGACCAAAAATTAGGATGAAAAAAATAAAAGGGAAATGAGAAATGAAAAGAGACTTGAAATAGTATCAATCAAGAATTACATATGATGTAGAAAGATGGTAAAAAACCACATGATTTAACTTAGTGATAACATAAAATGTGGTCAAATAGAGATAGATGATCTTCAGTCAGCAAATTACGAATACTTTTGCGGATTCTCCCTCTTTCGAATATTTTTCTTCTTTCATTAGCTAGCGTAGGACTAGATAGATATTCATGTAGGTATAAAATCGATAACTTATTTTGTAGAAAATCTTCGATAACGCTTGGATTCGTTACGAGTATTGTTTGTGTTAATTTATCCCAATGCATGTAGGTTAATTTCGAGATAGACTTGTATTTGGGAAGATTTTCAATTTCAATAATTCTTGCATCGAACCATCGATGTATTGATCTAAAGATTTTTCGATTGATACCTTCAAGTTGTTTCTGTTTAGTAAGCGAAAGAATAGGAAAAAAATTTAGTATTGATTGAAGGTACGGTCTAATGAATGCATTATACAGTTTATAATTAATTTGTTCACTCGTCATGCGAGTGAAAGCTAGTCGTTTGTATATATTCATATTGATGCGAATTTTAGCTTGGATGTAATCAATATGTTCAGTAAATGATAGTTTAGCGTCTAATATTGTACTAAGATATTTGAATTTCTTGACATGTTCAATATTGTGCCCTTCACATATAATGCTTGGAAAAAGTGGAACAACTTGACGATGAAATAGTATCCAATTCGTTTTACTGAAGTTTATTGGTTGCTTCCATTTGATTGAGTATTTAATTAGGCGAAGAAGTACATGTTTTATTTGTTCCGTTAGTGTGTTTATCATTTGTGATGAGGACGTATATGGAGATGGTGAAAATAAAACTGCAAGATCGTCAGCAAATAAGTGTTTCCAATGAATAGTTGATAGTGCTTCAAGAATATCATGATGATAAATTATGAAGAGCACTGGTCCGATACAGCTACCTTGAGGAACACCTTTAGAGAGATTGAGCATGGTCGACGATGTGCTTTTGATATTAATATATGCTTTTCTTCCGCTTAAATAATGACGAAGCCATGCGATTAGATATAATGGACATTGTAAATTAGATAGCTTTAACCATAAACCATTGAACCAAATTTGATTGAAAGCTGTACGGAAGTCGACGAAGAGTGCAGCAGCTGCCGTGTTCTTTGCCAAGCTTTGTCCTATTTGATCTATAATAGCAACAATTCGAACGGCCATATTATGTCCTGGACGAAAACCAGTTTGCTCAGCAGGTAGAATGCCTTGTTCATTTATCCACTGACGAAAGTGTATCAAAAAACATTTTTCAAATAATTTTCAAAAAACATGGTAGTAACGAGATTGGTCTCGTTTCATCAATTGCAATAACTTTTGATTTTTTTTTCGATAGAAGAATCATTTTGGCAACATGCCAATGCGACGGCGTTTGCAACATAACTGCAAAGTTGTTCAAGCATGAGAGAATTATAGAGAGATGATTTGGAGGTAGTAATTTTATTATTCGATTTGATATCCCATCAATACCGGTCGAGTTTTTGTTTTTCAAAGAAGCAACTGAACGACGAAGGTGTTGATAAGTAATTTGTATTGGAATAGGTGGTTTATTCCTCAAGGCTTCTTCAATTTCAATATCAGCATTATTAGCTTCAATCTCTGTTTCTGACTGCATAAATTGATGGCTGGAAAATTGTTCTTCATAATATAATTTGGCAATTGTGCACATATGCATTGGCGAAGAGGCGATTTCATTGTTAGCGATAAAGCCTTCTATTGGTGCAGACTTGGAAATGAAGTGACGTTTTGCTTTTTTCCAAAAAGCTGTTGTATCACAATCATTCAACGAATTACAGTAGGCTAGCCATGATTTTCTTTTGTGGAGAAAAAGCTGCTTTTGTATCAATTTTGCCATATCCCGTAAGACCCGAGCAAAATAAGGATGTCGGGTTTGTCGAAATGATTTTAGATAACGACGTTTTTGATCAATCATAACAACTATATGTGGTGGTAGAGAAGGTCTGATTGTTTTGCGAAAGGTGATGGTGGTAAGACGCGATACGCATAACGAAAGAAAACGTTCGTATAATACGAAAAAAGCCACCGAATGCGACATTGAAGTAGCTAACTTGTGCCAATATAATCCTGTGCACGTAAGAAAAACTTCAAGTAGGTTCCAACGAGTTCGCTTGATAGGATAGTAGTGAACGGTAGATGACATTTTAAATGATGGGTGCCATAGAACTGGATGATGATCATTTCCGATGGTTGCCAGAACCGAGAAAGATTTAGATGACATATGCGTGGGTGCAATGATGATATCGATTGTTGCAGTTGATCGAGTTGAGGTAGGTACGTATTTGTTGATGATTTCGAGAGAAGTATGTGCTTGCGATGATGATAACCAATTGAATAATGCTCGTCCTTTTCGATTTTCGATTGATTTAGACCAAGAACTATGTTTGGCATTCAAATCACCGGTGAATATAGAATTTGGATTATGTTGAAGTAAACGATCGAATAAATCGAGAGGAATTGATTCGGCAGGTGGAGAATAACATGTAACTAATTGAAACATGTCGGTATCCGATCCGATTTCGAGTACGATAATATTTGGTAAGTTATTGAATTTAGCTACGCGTTGAGAACGAATTGATTTGTGTACTGCAATCAAAACTCCACCAAATACATTCGATCCTTTCATTGAGAAAACATTGAAATTGAAGAAATGAGAAATAAATTGTTTAACGGAGTTTTCATCATGATGTGTACCATTTAATACTACAATTGGTGGTTGCATAGAATCGACTAAATTAATGGCATCGATAAAGTACCGGTTCAAACTAGAAACATTAAGAAGAAGAAGAGAAACGTTTTGTTTTATAATCATCATAGAATCAGCTTTATCACGATGATTTGACCAATTATCAAGTAGAAGATCAAGTGTGGGGGTATCTGTCCATTCGTGTAATAAGTCTTGAAAGATATTTAATTCGGCTTTTGTCAATAGATCGGCTAGGATTGGATAGGATTTCTTTTGATTTGGTTTAAATGTTATTGCTGATGGATTCATTAGATGAAGAATTTGGCAATGAAACATGTGATCGTGAGCTAAAAACAATTGATTTTGTTGCTTCATTCAAGTCATGCTTGAATTGAAAGAATAATGGGCGTAGTCTATCTTTTTCTACTTGTTTATTTTTTCCGAGAAATGCATCACTCAGTTCACAAACAAAAGAACGAAGTCTGTTCATAAGAAATTCTTTTGTTTCATTGATTTGTTTATTACATGAATTTATAAGTTGATTTGCGTGGTTTATACTTGAATTCATCTTTGTTTGTTCAGATGTAAGATGTTCAATTTTGATCATGAGTAAATCAAGTTTCTTCGAGATATCTAAGAACGCACTTGTATCAACACGTGCTTGAACGGTTTCAATTGAATTAGATGTAAGACCAGGTAGATCACGTTGATGTTCCTTTGTTGCCCAAACGGATGAAGAAAAAGTTTGTTGTTTTTTTTTGTTTTGTTGTTGATAGATGAGGTGATACTATTTTGATATTTTCTTCTTTCATCGATTTTTATTGGACAATTTGGACTACCAGCCAAATGATCCTGATGACAATTGGCACAGCATATTTTGTTACAGCAATGTGGATTATACGCATGATTTTGACCACAACGAAAGCAAGTGGGGTTGTCCTTGTGTGGGCAGTTGATAGCAATATGATCATTGTACTGTTGACAATTGAAACAACGTAATATTCGAAGTGATGCGGCGTACAGTTGAATTGCGAATGATATATTCTCGTCGTCTAATAATAATCGTTTGTTCTTGATAACTTTATTGACTTCTTCATTTGACGAAAAGTCAATTCGTACTTTTGAAATTGGAATACCACCATTAACATAAAGACGTTCAATTTTGATGATTGTCGGATAATGCTTTTTAATGTCTAATTCAAATTCAGCTAGATTCCATTGTGCAGGAACACCTATTGCTACAATAGAATAAGAAGAAGGAACTTTAGAGGGCAAATCGATTGAACAATCAAGAGAACATATCTGCATCGACCATATATTTTTATCCATTAAGCGATCGAATTGTTCACTTGTATTTACATATAGAAGAAAACTTTTATTACGTCCTGCTGCAGCATAACGTCCATAAGAAAGACTGATGCGGCAGTGCTTGTTGATGTCTTTAATAATTGATAATTCTGATGGTGTTTCATCGGCAGTAAAAGTAATACGAAATGGTGGAAACGACGGACGACGAGCTGTTGGATTCGAAACATTCTTTGTAGAACCAGCTGTCGTTGTGTATGGAGCTTGACGAAAATCACTGTTGTTGAAGTATTGGTTACGTACGTTGACCATACGATGTTCGAGTTCGAATGAGTCATCGCCTTCCTTTGACCTTTTTTGAAACGTTTCGTTTTGATTGCTGTTGGTTTGTTGTTGGTGAATCGATTCTTGAATCAGGATTTTCCTCCTGATCACTAATCGTGGTACTAAATTGATGAGGCTTATTGCCTCTATTGCTCATTAACATTATTAAGAAAATGAGTATGAGTCACTGTCACGTAGTATCACAAGGAATGAATACTCCGGACAGAGAAGAACGGAAGGAAAAATAGCGACTATACTATACTGGCTTCAAATACGAAAAAAAAGGTAAGATTAGCAATCGTTATTGTATACTATATGAAAATTGGAAATTCTCAAAACAATATTTTTAATATGAAGGAATGTCGTAATTGATGTGTAAAAAATAAGATCACTATTTATCTCAATCACTACCCACGGAAAAAATTTCACTAAAAAAACGCGGTAAACCGCGGTATTCAAAACCGCGGTTTCAAGCGGTATTTGGAAAACGCGGGAGTCAGACCTTTTAGGCGTCTCTAAAAAAACCGCTGAAAACCGCGTTTTTTTAAAATTGAATAAACGGTCTGACTACCCGGGTGTTTTTTAAGCGC
>CAJNYU010000503.1:0-35141 GCA_905331475.1 Rotaria socialis | reverse complement strand
CCCCCCCCCCCCCCCCCCCCCCGCCCCCCCCGCCACAGTAAACAATCATCTGAATAGATGTGGCGTTTTTTTCTTCATAGTCAGAACAAAATTTAGTTGCTACATAATCAAACTATGATTGTGCTCCATCAGAAACAGTGTTCAATACGGAAACATAAATAGAAAAATTCTATGAGACAAAGTTTCATATGCTGATAAATAGGGGTGAACCATTTAATTTAGCACAAGTTAATTAACGGTGAACGCTTTTAGTTAACGTTAATTCTGAACTGGCGTAAACGTACCACGCCTACTGAAAAACTACTTTTTCTTTTCTATTATTGAATCAAGTAAACAATTCGTCGATTTCCATCGATAATAAATCGAAAATTGTTCGTACGATCAACAATTGGATCATTTGTGTATCCGTTAGAGATGTCATGACAGCAAGAAAATCTATGCCCAATGATTCACTAGATTTACGTATGGATCAACGCATTCATAAACACATCTCAATTTGACAAAAGCAAATGAAAAGTTAAAAGAATCAGCATCTTTTAAAAAATTTAGTCGCATCTTAATGACACATAGATGCTTGAGTTTAGCTTTAATAAGATACAACAAAAACTAAATTGAAACTCGAAAAATCTACTATGAAGAGAATGCAAAAGTGTTGATTAGGTTCTCTTTACTCTAAATATGTCTGAAGCGCATTGATCATAAAAATGATTCCCAATCTATTTCAGCAACACGTATAAGAAAACAAGCTTAGATCATCTACCGGAGAAAGATAAACTGAAAACTGAAAGCAAAAATAATATTTTATAATAATAAATCTACTTTTCATTATCCAGTACGATTCAAGTTTAAATTAGAAATTTTGTTAAACTATTTTTATAAGTAATGTTGGTACTTTAATGTTGAGAGTATTCAAATATCTGAAGTCAGACGCTGAGTTGGACATAAAACTAAAGACTTTCGATGTAGACTAGCTTTACACATCATCAAATCATAGTATCGAATTCATTCAAATAATATTATATTTTATCATAGATGACTCGTAGAATTTCTAATGATGGACGCTTTCATGAATAGTCAATATTACAAAAATAGATACAACACCATTTATTTATCATAATGTTCGATTCAAATGCAACACATCGCGTAAAATACCCACAGTTTTTCGTTTCAATAATTGATTACTTGATCGTTCGAATCTATACTACTCCAATATACACAATACATGACTCAATTTCACTAGTTGTTTCTTTTCCACATCCGTTACCAATCTAAATTTAACAAAATTTCGAATATATTCATTAACATGTGTCCTTGAACTATTGATGAACAACATTTATATCTTGTTATATATAAAGAAGAGATGGTAAACATCAGAATTATTCTTTTTATCATTGAATCGACTCAAAATGAAATATTTTACGATTGTTTTTTTCTTGGTCCATCTTCTATTCATGACTACATCGGCGGATAATTGTTTCTGGCATAATTGTCACGCACATTCAGCTGGAAGTTGATGTCCAAACGATTAGTATTTAAATTCGACTTAACAAGTGAATCACTCTTCTTGTGTTTCGATAGGAACTTGTGAATTAAACTCATGAATGATATAAACATTGCTTTTTTTCAATCGAACACAGTTATCAAAACGACTGAATTAATTATTTCTATTGGCATGAATTTATCCTGCAAAAAAAAAGTTTAGATTTCTCTAAGTTGTTTACTACAAAACATATTTTGATGTATATATAATACTAAATGAACCTGTCATCACTTCTGAAATTAAATTTTATTAACGTTTGTTATCTGCAGCAAATTAATACCTATAGTTATAACTGAGAAAATAGTTAATAAAACCTGTGATAATGAATTCCGTTTCTTGATCTAGATTGATCAAAACTAAGTATTGACGATGAAGGTTTCTGACTATGAATTATGAATTCTTTTTAAAAATTATGAAAGTATGATAAGTATTTGTTTATTTTGAAATGAATTATCTGATTATAATACAATTACTTTGAACATCTATAAAATTTGTTTATGAATGAAGAAAACTTTTGATGAGACAAAAACAAGAGTTTTATTTGAACAAATATACTGCATTGAAATTCTTGAATATTTTTCATTGTTGAATGTTGCATCATATTGCCAGTAAAATATTATTTAGTTCTGATTGGCCTATTAATTAAATATTGATAAGTAAAATATGTAAATAGAGTTACAAGTAAGAAAAATGAAAAACATATTGCTAATAAAGAAATCCAATAAGCAGCATTGCCCAATTTGCGAGATAAATGTCGATCCTGTTGACCACATAATGACCATATACTTAGAATAATAGATACTATACCTTAAACGATAGAAAGATAATTCTTAGAGAATATGTAGCAATAGCACGTCATTTTAATAGCTGTATTACAATTATGAGTTAATGAGCTTACCAATCGGTGGAAAAATCAATAGAGCAAGTAGAGCAAGACCAAAATGAGTATTGATTGAACGTTCTTGTTCAACATAACGCTGTTCTTGTACACGACTGGTTTGATTATTGTTCATTGGTGATGCTTGATCGTATTCAAGTACTTTAAAATAAAGCCTAAGCAATTTTTGTTTAGATTAACAGGCAATAAAATGTTACGAAATTCTCTTGAACCCGTGCGATGTAATTGTTGTCGCCAAATGCAGTTTACAATTGGTGGTAATTTATTTATTGTTGTTTTCCAAATATCGAGTAAACTCCAACGTCGTTGAACAGTTTTCTTTCTAATATTATTTTCGATATTATTATCGTAAGAATAGATATTTTTTATCGATTGATTATTTTCAATTTCATTCATAGATGAATCTAAGGATAATTCACTGCGATCTTCGCTATATTGATCAATAAAATGTGCACTTTGCAAATTATTATTATTATAGAAATGCTTCGCATTTATAGGTAATGGTGATGAATATGATTTTTCAAGAGGTTTACTCAAATCTATTGATGATATTATTGAATTATAAGATTGATGTTCAATTTCAATTATAGCTGATTCTTCTTTGTCTTTAGAATCGCTTTTTAGCGAACTTAAAGAATTCTGTTTATTTAAAATTGATTCATATTCAATTACTAGTTTTGATGAGGAATTATTTTTATTATCCATTGATCTTAAAAGTAATTTTATTGAGGAATTCATATTTTGTTTAGTTTGATATTTTGATATCATGCTCAATGATATATCTGAATAATATAATCGTCTCGCTATACGTTTAAACGATGTTTGATGAAGAAACTGAGAACTCAATGATGCATTGAAATATGGGTTTATTGATTTTCTTGTAAAATTATCTAGTGATCGATTTATTAATAGTTTTTGGTCAGCATAAAACATTGTTTGATATTGATTGAATTCTTTAGTTGTTTCTTTTAATGAAGTATTAAAATGAATAGTATCTATTTTATTAGAATAATTTTCTTGTTTGAAATGATTATTCGCATTTTGTAATGCATTCGTGTATTCATTTTCACGTTCTTCAGTATGTGGTGATGATAAATGAGTCATTAATGGTAATTCAACGGTGGATCGTTCTTTTTTCTTAGACCTAATGAATTTTCTTAGAGAAGAAAAATGGAATTTTTTCTTGTTGTTTGTCATTGATAAGTTACTATTGGATATGTTGTTTTCGAAAATGACGAAAGGATCATTAGTAAAGTTGAATTTTTTTCAATTTTGTATTAATTTCCATTGTTTTGCTTTGTTCTTGTTTAGGAAAAAAAAGTAGCGCCATTTTATTTTGTTAACATCATCGTCGTAAAACACATGAAATTGGAATAGCCCTTTGAGATGTGCTTATTACTACGAGGATGTCATTAAGAATTTTGTATTGATCGAACATTTAAGTTACTATGTTCCTATAAAAATATTACCTCAGATTATATTAACTGAAAGATTGATTAATGATAATTTTAAAATTATATTTAGCTGCTTTTTGTTTAACAAAATAGAACTATGAAAAGTTTTATTCGACTCTGTATTTATACAAAATAAAACATAGTCCACTCCTATGGAAATGTCGATTTATGTCGATGGTACACATATTTATACGAATAATATCATCATATTTCATGAGTAGAAATAAGAGACATGCATCGATTATGACGTCATGATCATCAGAAAAAAAAACTTCAACAGTCCATTTATTTTTCAGCAAAGGTTTTATAGGGATGATAGCAAAATTCTGTGTTCTAAGTACAAAATTATAATCTATTACCAAAATAGAGCCATAGAATGATCTTACTAATGAACCTTGCTTGTTTTACTACTTTATCCATACGCTCTTTATTTAACCGCTTCGTGGATCCATTTTTCTGAACACATCCATTGTTTTATTGAGAAAATCAAATCGCAAAGGAAAAAATTATGCTAGAACACGATAATACAATCACAAAAAGAATTATAGAAAGGTGAATTTTTGCATAAAAACAATCTATTTTAATAATATCATCGAGACCAAAACTGGATATTTGATTGAATACAGTCGATGTTTTCGTATTTATGGATGCCATTAAAATAGATGAATAATATTATGAAAATGAGGATATATTGAAATATATTTCACACTTCTCATGTTATTCCAACTTCAACACCGGAGCTGATATTTATGAAGAAAGTTCTCTTGCTCGGAAAACTATCCAATTATTAATGTGTCAATTAATTTTTAGAACACTTCGATAGATTCAATGACCAACAGGATATTGATAACTCACGCAGCTTTGTCTCATAGAATTTTTCTATTTATGTTTCCGTATTGAATACTGTTTCTGATGGAGCACAATCATAGTTTGATTATGTAGCAACTAAATTTTGTTCTAACCATGAAGAAAAAAACGCCACATCTATTCAGATGATTGTTTACTTTTCCTCCCTCTTTCTCTTTCCCCCTCTCATTCTCAATAAGTAAGGTTTCAAATACTTTCTGTGTCCTTTACATATGCATTGATCAGTCGAATGCAACAGAATACATACACATGTGCATGCGACATAATTTCTCATCCGTTACATTTCATTCGTTTACCTTCAGATATATTGATACGCATTTGTGTATTAATAATACAGCCAATTGTAGTTTTAGCCACAACCATGAGTATTGACACCAGTAAAAATTATCGTCGTAAAATTTATGCCTGTGCTTTGAAGAATGTTTCCGATCACAATGCCAAAGTTGTTCTCACTTATGAAGGCATTCCAAATGACAAAGGAGAAGTCAAACATACACGTTTGGATATCGATGTAGAGAAGGGTAAAACTCGTTATCTATCCGAAAGATTAGTCACTCGTCCAACTTACAACATTCGTGAAGTGATCGAACGTGTCGATGCTACTTTAGACAATGGAACAAAATTAGAATTAACAGCACCATTCGACGATGTAACAAGTCCAACGGCTGATTGGCATTTCGTCATCGAAAATAATCTCATAAAATCAGCTGGTCCTACACCAGAATTCGGCAAATAGAACAGATGCTTTGTATTTTCAACATATTTTTTGCCAGTTAACCCTAGATATGATGGTGTAGTAGAAATATTTCTTTTTCTTTTGACGATGAATAAAATTGAATATTATCTTCTTGAGGTATTTATACTCTCATGACCTTTGTGATCAAATCGTATTTGTCGCTAACTAAATATAAATTAAATAGAACTACTCACATTGATTATTCTTCTAATAGATGGAAAACTATATTAATATCATTCCAAACTGTTTTTCAACTGATAAATAATGATAGATAAACTTTGACTTCCGTGTCTTGTTTTAAGAAATGCAATGGAAAGTAATCAGAAATGTTTTGTTAATGAACATGTTTTCATTTTAGTGTGATTGTCGGCTAAAGTGGAGAACAATTGTGATTGCTTTCGATATAGGATTTTTTAAGATGAATTGTAATTTAGAAATTTCGTTCCACAAGTGTTTGTGTTTAGCCTGTAGATTTCAGTTTTAGTTTATCGAAAGAAGAAAACATGAAACAACAACGTAGTCTTCAAAAATTGAAAAATGACATTAACAAAAAATTAATCGGATTCAGCATTTCTTTATATGGCAGAATAATAAAATACTTTTGATACGATTAAAATTAACAGAACGTCAATGTAACTATTAAACAAATCCATGAGAGGGTAGGTGTCAATGATTCGTCTATAATTCTCAAGCGGCGAAGTGATAGAATTCACAAAAGTTTCGCTGTCGATGTTCATGGAAAAATATCAACGCATCTAGAAGATCATATCCAACGGTAGTATCATTTTTTACATCTTGGTTTCGTTCGAATAAAACCACACTCTGTTGGTGTCCTTTTAAGCTTTGTTTCATTCTAGATTAGTTTGACATTTTAAAGTACAGCTACTCACATAATTTAGTCGACAATCGAACTAGAAACTATCGAATAGAAATATTTTTACGTATTGAAGAATAGAGGGACCTATTTAAATCAGAAAAAATGTACGATTCTTCATAGATCATATTGGACGATGCTGGTTACTGAATAGTGTTCAGTTTATTACATAGGATTCAACCATCAGATCCGCTAACATCGTGTCTTAATTCAGAATCCCATCGCATTCTGTTGGTTGGTAGAATATTGCAAGGTCCTACCATATTCGATAAATTTCTTTATTAATAGAACTATATTGTATTTCTGAAAGTTGTTGATATTGCATGTTTCCAGTATTACTACGATCAATTTTTGTACTTTTATCACTGGAATACTCGTGGATATATGGCTTTGCCGTAAATAAAATCATGAATATCTTTCCAAAAAGTTCAATACGAATCAATAGATATCTCGAGAAAGTATCTAGACCTTCATCCTATGGGATTCGTCTGTTAGTTGTGTTTCATTTCTGTAGGGAAATCAGACTTGCCATCTCGTTCATTTTTTAACTCTGTTGTAGGGCCATAAATCCGGGAAAAATGAGAAGGTGACCAGGCGATCTTTCTCAACGCCATCTTTATATTGGTCTTGCATTCTCAATTGGACTATCCACTATCATTCATTTTACTCATCCGTTTTAATTTTGATGCTGTAAACGATTGATTGGAACGATGGCTTTGTATAATGCTGAGACATATATACCTTCTCAAATGTCGCTATTGTCAACATGTATATTTCTATTGGATGACCAACTTGAAATCAATTTCAAATAGAATTATATCATGAGTCATCATTCATATTGTGATGCTGATCTTAGCTAACTATTATTTATTTGTTAGTTTTTTCTCTCTAAATGTCAAGTATTGAAAGAGGAAAGTCAGAATTTCAGCAATAAAATTGAATTTTGTGATATATGACACAAACACTCTCTGAATTTATTTTAGCTGATCGATAAATACAATAATTGCAAAGACTTCATTTACTCTATTGTGTATCGGAAGGCATGTGGGCGCTAGAAAACTCTTATAAAAACTCATACTAACAGAAGAAAAACAATCTTCCAGTGAATTTTCAGTGATCTATACTAGTGTCACGCTTCAAAAATACAGAAAAAAACACAATCTGTTGCCTTTTAAAAGTTGAAGTCTTCTTTCATATTAATTTCTAAAATAAAAATAAAGACAAACTAATTTTATTTATTTTTCACATGTATGCTAGTTTTAATTAAATTTATTACCCTAGATTTGATTCTCCTTTACCACGTAGTAAGTATAGTAGGTAAGAATGTTTATGTACTTCTTCTTTAATTTTGTTCGTAAATAGAGCATCAAATCGTATTGTTTGTCTTTTATTTTTGTAGGACTCAACGGCAATCTTAATATGATAAACGTTTTATTTTCTTTGTTTGTTTAGTTTTAAATTACTCTTTGAACCCGTTTTCATCGAAGTGCTAACCAGTTTGTTTAAAATTTGTTTAGATTTCGTGTTGTTTTATTACAGCACGATGGGTCGAACACCCAGTCCACCGAATAAAAAACATAAGCATAAAAAATCATCACGTGATCGAGATCAATCGAAAGATCGTAATATTAGTAATTCCTCACAACGGCATAAATCACGTACACCTGATCGAGATAAAGAAAAAAAATCTAAACGGTAATTTTATTGATATTTCGAAATCAATAGCTATTATTATAGTGTTCTTAAAGTTCTCGTCATCGATCAGCGAGTCATTCATCGAATGATACCCGTGACAAGTCAACCTTAACGATTAGTCGAACAGCAAGCATCAATGAATTAACTGATTTAACAGCTCGAAAAAAAGCCGAAGTCGAGCGTCTAGCAGAATTAGAACGAGAACGAATGCAACTAATGTAAGTAGAACTTTTTTTAAAAACTATGTGCTGTAAAACACGATCTAGTTGATATGTTGAAATATAGAAATGTAGATTTAAACTATTACTCACAGGCGATAAAACATGTTACAAATATAGAGTTTTCGATAGCGCATCAACCATGTATAGTTTGCTATCAGGTACGGGACTGATTCAATTACTGATTGGACTGGCACGTATAGGATTGTAATTATATACGCATTGATTCATTGCTACAGATCTATATGATGAGTACGTTACTTTTTTTTCTTTAGACGTCAAAAAGAAACTCGTGAAAATTTAATTCAATCCGAAGTTGAACGACGTGTAAAAGATATTGTTGAAACACGTGTACGTGAAGAACTTGAGCGTCGTAAAGATGAAATTGAAAATGAAGTTAAACGACGTGTTGATGTACTTAAGCGATCAATGGAAAAACAGATGTTAATTGAACTTGAAAAGCGAAATAACGATGAAATGAATAAATTAATTATGAAAGAAGTAAACGAAACAAAAACTTAGAATAATTAAACGGAAATATATTTCTTTTTTTTTATCACAGGAAGAAGAAAGAAAAAAACGTGAAGATTTAGAACGAATGCTTATTGAAAATGAACGCAAGTTAGCTGAAGCTGAAAAGCGAATAGTAAATTAAATAGAAAAAATATTTTTAATTGATACATTTTGTTCGTTGTTTAGGCTGAAGAAGAAGAAAAGTTACGCACTGCACAATTACGTCTCATGGAGGATCGAGAACGATTTGAACGACAATTAGGAAAGCAGCATGCAAAAGAACAAAATCTTATTTTAGGAAAGAATAAGACGAGAGAGAAAATTTCATTTACATTGAATAGTACTCGTTAAATGAATTAATTCTTGTTTTTACTTGTATAGTTCGTTTTTTTTTCTGTGTATTAAATGAAAAGCATTGTTTCAATTTAGTCTTTCTTTGTTTCTTTCAGACTAAAAAGCTCAATGATTCTATTGGAAAGAATCTTAAACATCTGTTGAAACAAGTATTATTGATCGATTATCAATGATTCTCCCATGCAGAATATCATATGTTCAAAAAATCGAAGTTCCTGTAAATTTAACAACAAATGGCGTATGCTAAATAAAAGGGTTGGAAACGAATGAATTCAATTGCTAATTTATTACATATAACAGTACCGAAATAGACAAATTGATGGAAACATGTTAACCATGATTTAGTAAGTCAAGTGAGAAATATTCTAATTATTTAATTTTAGAAGTTTTCTATCAAAACGAATAGTGGTTCGATGAATTTCTTGATGAACTAGATTGTAGAGACGGAAAAAAAACATGTTCATCAACAGCGTTTATGGTATTATCATATCCAGAGTATGGTCGTAACTAGAAATTCTATTTATATTTATTATATATATGTGTGCTGCCGATTACACTGCATTTATTGTTTAAAATTTCAATATGGAGAATTAAAACAAATAGAAATTCAAAATTTCGAAATAATTACTGGCATATACTAAAGCAATATCCTCTAGGATGCTCTTTAATTTGAGTGGATCAAAATGATTCTCACTAAACGTTTATTAATCCAAAAAAAACAACATCAGAAGCTTTCTTATATTCATTTTGGTAAAACCTTTTCGCAGCTCTTCATATATAGGCTCTCTGAACTTTGCATTAGTATTCCCTTGTCTCAAGGATATTTTTCAAGCAGTTTCTTATCTAATCAGTACAGTATTTATCATTAGATGACAATTAAACGTTTTTTCCCCCCAAAGAAGTTGTAAGTATTAAGATGTATTGAAAGATGTTGGGTAGTTTCAGTGTAGACTCTTAAAAAATTTAAGATCATAAGAATCTCGATATTTACTATTAGTACAATGAGTGACATAATATCAATATTTGGTTTGAGAGAAAACAATTTTAAAGACGTTGGAAGATTCATTCATGTCGTATTTATTAGCTATCAATTATTTTCTACCAAAAATAAATCTAAATTATACGAACCATTCTATGAGAGAGAAAAAGTTATATTTTTTTCACTTCAAACAAACTTGTTTAAAATCTAAAAATATCTTAGACATTTCATCAGATCTAATTATTTTGCAACAAAATTTATTCTACTGTTTTTAATCAACCTTGAACTTGGTAATGTATTTTTCAAATTAAAAGTCCCATGAGAATTATTCACTTACGCGTTTATAAAATAGACGATAATCGAATTGAATTTTTTTTAAATGTTTTATTAACAATCCTGTTTTAATTCTATAGAGCAAATTAAACATTTAGAAGCATTTCTATTTGATAATAATTAAAAATTTCCATTTAAACGTAAATTTAATTCTTCGTGATATAGTGCAAGCCATACCGTCAACTACATTAAATACAAATGAAATACGAACAAGGGCACAGCTAATATTAATGTAATTTTGTCCCGTATTTTTTTGCCTTTATTAACTTGACACAATTGTTAAAATGCGCTCGGAATTACTTAATTAGAATGACGTACTTTCTTAAAGTGATAACTTCTAGACAGCTGTTGCATATTTTTTTGTAATATGTTCGTTTTTTTTTGAATTTCATTAAAAAATATCAATTGGCTACTTTTGCGAGCATGCCCTGGGCACTATGTGTTGTGGCCCGCTGACGCCAATATAAAGAAATATATATTGTTGTTTTTTTTTAGAATAATTACACTCTTTCATCAATACTTATTATACAACTATTAGAATAATCTGATAGTATATTGTCGATTTTGAAAATTTATCATGGGTACTTTGTTTGAAGTTCGTATTGAGACATATATATATATATATATATAAGTGTAACGAACATTTTATGCTTGTTATTTTAATTTTAAGGCTAGTGCTGATCGAATTGCTAAAGAAGAAAATAAGAATGATATGACTGGTAAATTCATTTCAACAGAGGTTCGTTTTGCGCAAATTTCCCTTTTTAAGTTTAGATTTAATATCGAAATTTTATTTTCTAGAGCGAAGAATGTTCAACAAAAACATCGCTAATTTTTTCACTTCACGAAGAAGTTGGTGTTTTAGCAAAAGCACTTCAAGTATTTGAGGTGAGATAATTTACTGTCGATTTCATTCTTTACGTTAATCATCCATTTAGCTATTTAAATAATATTCAATGTCTAACTAAGGTTTGACCTTTTTTTAAGCTACAGATTAAATAATACTTCTCCTCGCTAACAACTAACATAAATTAAAAATTCTTAATATAATTATACCTTCAAAGAATTTCAAATATTTGTTGTTTTGTTTGCGTTTTTAGAAACATGGTATCAATCTACTTCATATTGAATCTCGTTTATCACGACAAAATAAAACTGATCATGAATTTTATGTTGAATGTGATAATACAATGGGTAGTGTGGCTGATGTTATTAAAGAATTACGCGAAGAATCGAAATACATTCATGTACTTTCGCGTGCTCATAAAACATTGGATGCATCTGGTAGGTTTTGCTTTTATTTTATTATTAGAAATTAGAAATTTTATACTTCTTAGTACCATGGTTTCCAAGAAAAATGCGTGATCTAGATCAATTTGCTAATCGCGTGCTGTCGTATGGATCAGAATTAGATTCTGATCATCCTGGTTTTCGCGATGTACTCTATAGAAAACGCCGAAAAGAATTTGCTGACATAGCTCATCAATATCGCCATAATCAACCGATACCACGTGTTACATATACAGAACAAGAAATTTCAACATGGTCAACTGTATTTCGTGAACTAGTGCAACTCTATCCGACTCATGCATGTAAAGAATTCAACAATATTTTCCCCTTACTTATTGATAATTGTGGTTACAATGAAACGAATATACCACAATTAGAAGATGTGTCACAATTTCTACAAGATTGTTCCGGTTTTCGACTTCGACCAGTCGCTGGTCTGTTGAATAAAGTGTATTAATTTACTAAATATTTCAATTGATTTTTATTCAGGTCTCTTATCATCACGAGATTTTCTTGCTGGTTTAGCTTTTCGGGTGTTTCATTCAACGCAATATATTCGTCATCATAGTGTACCAATGTATACACCTGAGCCTGATGTTTGTCATGAATTACTTGGTCATGTACCACTTTTTGCTGATCCTGATTTTGCTGAGTTTAGTCAAGAAATTGGCTTGGCTAGTCTAGGTGCACCTGATGAATATATAACTCGCTTAGGTATGAATGATTTTTTATTTAATTCAGTTTCTGACTATCCTAATTCTGGGTGTGATCGAAAATGAGCAATAGTTCATAACAATCTAATGCTAATTATAGAGTTACAGAAATTCTCAGGATTTATGACAATTTCTAGAAATTAAGTAAATCATCCGACGCTTTTTTAAGATCGAAACATTGTATATGTATTTTTCAATAATAGTAAAGGGCATTGGTAACTAAAGAAACTCAACTGAACTAGTGAGAAAATATTTTATTTAAAATTACTCTTGCATATACTACTAGAGAGACGTAAATGAAATCTTTATTTTAATTTTCACCATTTACTACTGTAAAACGTAGGTGTGTGTTGACTAAGAAAATTTTTCTAACTCTTAAAGTACAGCTACCTGAAGCATACATGAATGGTAAAATTTGCTAAGTTTCTGTCTAAACGGCACAATTCCTCGGCTTTCAGCCGTGTTGTTTATCATTGATCATAGGATGATTAGCCAGGTAAGCATTGTTACAATAAATTTTATCATAAAAAACAAATAAGATAAATAATCACACTTGACACCATTGAAAAGAGAAGAGTAGTTTTTGCCAGATTACATGAAAATTTGATTGGTCAACTCGTAGACTAATCAGGTGAGTTCTTGCCAAAGATTGTGAAAAGAATACTTTGAAGCAATTTATTGTTGAATTTTAATATCTGATAGAACTATTCAATGGAAAGCGTTGCTCTTTACTACTCAACCACAGACCCAGCTCTAGAGTTTCATTCTTTGGCAAGTCATGGGTACTTTTTCAATTTTTCTGAAACCGGTTAAACACAACTTGCAATCAAACTAATATGATTCAGAATAATTTTAATCGACTATATCAAGTGAAATAGTAATATTCTTTTTGCTTTTGAAATTGCTATACTAACCTGTTCGATATTATTATTTTTAAGTAATACAACAAGAAGAAATTACGGAGTTCAAACGAAGGTGACATAGCATATTCAAACAACTTCGACGCTGTAAAAACGTTATTAATTTTCGACAAATAGATATTAGGGACTAAGCGTCGATTGACCATGGTTGTATAAAGCGATCTCTCAAATTTCCGCTAAAAGAACTTCCTGCTAGGTCAACAATTTAAAGAATTTAGTATTGACCTCAATTGATAAAAGAAGCACATGCTTCTCTTTTCTAATATCTTAAATTGCAAGCTTTGATCGTATTTCTATCAGACAATATTATGAATCAATAGTATTCATTTCAATACTACATTTATTCAATGTTTTCTCTATTGTTTTATTTACTCTAGCAACATTATATTGGTTCACTGTTGAATTTGGTTTGTGCATGGAAAATGATGTGCGAAAAGCTTATGGCGCTGGTCTTCTATCATCATTTGGTGAATTACAAGTAAAGCTTTTACATTTTTCTCATTTCATAGTATTTTTTGTTTCTGTTTCGAAAAGTATTGTATCTCAGAGAAACCATCAATTATGCCATTTGATCCATATCGTGCTTCAATTCAACCTTATCCAATAACAAATTATCAACCTACGTATTTCTTAGCTGAAAGCTTTAAAGATGCAAAAGAAAAATTACGGTGTGAAATACATGATGAATAAATCTCTTTTAAATTTACATTTTCTATTTCAGACAATATGCCATGACTATTCCACGCCCATTCAGTGTCCATTATAATCCATACACACAAGCAATCGAAGTCATTAATGGTAAAGAACAAATTGTGAACATGGTTCGAACATTACGAAGTAAATAGATATTTATTTTGAAATGCTTCATTTGTTAAGTTTCTATTGCTTTTTAAGATGATATAGATGTTGTTTTGGATGCTCTTCGAAAAGTGGAATTTATATAAAATAAAAAACATTCCAAGCTGTTGAATTTTTCTCTTTTTCTGTGCAACATTTCATTCCTCCTGTTAATTTATAACTTACTTCGGTGATAGAATATGTTAATAATATGGTTAAGGGATTTAAATATAATTTTCTTTCAGATTTTTTTTTCATTTTGCACTTGTATACCTCCAAAAAAAGAAAGAAATGAGACAGTTATTTACCATCAGTGGACGATATGCTGCCACTGAAGATGAATCAATTACACCACAGGTGGGGTTTTAAAATAAAATAAAATAAATAAATATGTGTACTCTTTAGATACCGATAACAAATATGTTTTTCTTTGAGAAAATTATTTTCTTGTTTTTGATTGATCGTAAATATATAGACGTATATGTATGATATGGCTTACTAATACTAACATCGATAAAATACGATATTTTTTAATACAAAAAAAATATTATGGAAAGGTGAGATTATGCATGACTGCATGTGCTCGATTATTAGAATAATTCTTTTCATGATTGCTACCATATTTTTATTTTATTGAAGACATCATTTTTGTTGTTTGTGAATCTATGTGTGTTGTTTTATAGGTATCCGGATTATCATGGAGTACACGTTTAAAAGGTTTTGGGATATGCTTACTTCTTGCCGTTGTACTTGGTCTTATTGTAAGTCGTTACCAATAAAGAAAAAAAAACTTTAAATTCATTGACGAAACATATCTATATGATACATTTGTTCGGAATAATGCCAATCGATTATGAGCTCGAAAACGATTATTAGTAGACTGATAATTGGAGGAGACTATAAAATTAAAGAATTAGACAATAACCAGTTTATTGATTTTATACTGAAATTGCATTGTCTCTGTCAGCAAAGATCGCATATTATAATTTGAGTCATAGCGTAAATAACAAATAATTAAAAGAAAACATATTATTGAAGCAGTTAATAGGCTGATTTTGGTATGTTTTAGGCGGTTATTATCTATTTTGTTAGCGGCGATATTTCTGGGTTTGCTGTTCTTTATAGTTTTGCAGTTATTTTGGGTATTGGATCGTAAGTTCATGACTAAGACTTTCATTTGAATTGTTTTTTTTCTTTTAGCACAATGTTCTTGATGGGACCATTGAATCAATTAAAGAAAATGTTTGATCCTTCTCGATTGATTGCTACAATTATTTTTCTCGTAAATTATATTTTTTCGAAATGAAACTTTCTTGTGAAATATTCTATTATCATCTTTTTTTTTATAGATATGTCTGATTTTGACACTTGTATCAGCTATTGTGGTAGGTGTAACAAGAAAACTATCATCGATACTATTATTCATTGTATTCCTTTAGATTAAAAGTTCTGGTCTTGTTCTCTTATTTATCATTCTACAACTTATTGCTCTAGTAAATAAAATTTTAAAATAATCTTGATAATAGTCGCTATTTTATTCTAGGTGTGGTATACAATCAGTTACATTCCATTTGCACGGTAAATGAAAGTGCTTTTCGTATAAATATTCATTAATAAATTTTGTTTTATTTAGAGATGCAATCAAAAAGTGTTGTCGAAGCGTAATAAATATTTAAATAATTAAATTTTAATATATAATTGTATTTACTTATTTAATTTTTTCAATAATAAATATTAACCGTCCAGCTGTTTAAATTTTAATATAATAGATTCGAGTTTTTTTTTATTTTCTTAAAGATTATTTATTTAATGACGATTAATTTATATAACAATGCCATTTTCAGGAACAAAAAAGAGCCCATTGATTTCTGTGCCTTTTCTTAAAGTAAATTAATTGAGTGATAAAATATTAAAATTAATGTTTATTTATTACAGAAACGATTACGACGTATAACTGCATTGGGTCTATATAATTTAACAGTAAATGAATTTTATTTTAGTCTGCATTTTACATTACATAGAAATGAAAAAACTGTTGGTAAACGAAAAGAAATTTACTTATTCAATAGAAGAAAATAATTTTACTTTTTAAAATTTTTGTATAGCTTTTTATACAAGTGAATCAGTTGTGAATCAACGTGTAAGTTCTTTGAGGCAAATAATATGAAAATAGTTCTTTTAAAATTTTAGAGCCCAGAATGGTTTTATTTACAATTTCCAACAAATGTGCAATGTTTACAAGGTAACTTAATTTGTTAGCGAAAGTGAACTTGAGCAAAAAGTTTTAGTTGACACAAATTCACCTATCTTTATACGCTGAGCGAATAAATTCTCTTATTAGAGCAGAACGCTAGATTCTTTTACGATAGAAATTTTGAAATTTTACTTTTAACAAACTTGTCAAGAGCGAAGAGATTATATTTCCAAAGTATATGAAAGGAAAGTCCAAATCTTTTTCAATTAAAACTATTAGACTTCGGTCGTTCTAAGAAACTTCATACGTATTCTAATTGTAAAGGATTCTATTCCATGACTAGATTACTCTAAGGTAAATTTTGCCTCTATGAATTAATACAATGCGTATGTTTATAATCGTTATTCACGTTTACAAATAGTTCTTATCACTTTCTTCTTGTTTGTTGAAATAATTTGATATATTTAGAATTTATCATGCGTGTATGGATAACATCCGGAGATCATTCTCGTTTATTTCTTGAATATGATATTCATCTTAATGATTCTCTTGTTCCTGACGAACAGGTAAACTAGAATATTTCTTTTAGTAAAATTATTTAAAATTAATGTAAATGTCATTTTCTACTGAAGAAAAACAAAGTGAATAAAGATAATAATAGTCTTTGGCTTGAAATGTTCGGTTATCGATTCACCGATAACGACGAGGAAATTAATGTTCAAGAGAATGATGAAGAAACAATATCAATAGATAAGAAAAAACGTATTTCATTAGCTAAATCATATAGTAAACTGAGTATCATACGGTTAGTTCAATAAAAAGTTGATCATATGTATAATTAATAAATTATAAATTTAGTATGAACAATGTTATTCATGCTATTCGTAGTGAAAAACAAGCATCTTTAGTATACCTTCAAAGAATACAAACATTTGTCGATGAAAATAAAGATTATTTAACAAAAGTACGAAGATATATTTATTTATTTCTCGATGACGAAATTAATATTCGTTTTTAAACTAAAGATAAAAGAACGTGAATCGCGTGAATTATATATTGAAAATCTAAAAAACTATTTGCAATATCAAACATATTTGTATCAACAACGTTTGAATGCGTATCACCAAAGACAGAAGCATATTGCAGAGCGAAGTAAATGAGAATATTTATTCGATGTTTCTGTACTGTGCTTATTTTTATTTTTTTAAAAGGAAGTCACTTAAATCACAATCTAGCACAATTACTTCATCAACAAGAAGATTTTCGTTTATATACTAATAATCTAGATCAATTGAGGTATGTGTAAATGAATATTTGTTTATTTATCATGGAATTTCTATTTAAAGATCTATTCTTCGTAATTTAACGCAAATAATCTCTTACCGACAAAAAGAAATCATGAATGATATCTATCGTTATATTTATCCAATTCATCATGATAATCAATTGGAATATTACATAGCTAATTGTAGATTACCACAAGCCGATGATAAAATTTATCAATCTCCATCAAGTTTGTACTATTGCTTTATTAAAAATGTATCTATTTCTATATAAATATGTATATTAACTAGATCGAGAACACGATAATGAAATAGCAGCAGCTATGGGAAACTGTTCGCATTTAATTCTTATCATTTCGCAAGTTATTCAACTACCATTAAGATTTCCTATTCATTATCACGGAGCATCAGCACCTAAAATATATGACTATACTTTAGAAATTAATGAGTAAGAAAAAGAACACATACACTTTATTGAACATCAAGTTTTAGGCATTTATTATATATATGTGGCAGGCGAGTTTGGGATTTAGTTGAGTTTGGAATAGCTTTTTCTTAGTTTTTTAATAGAATTTTTGTTGAGATCTGTCTTTAGAAAATTTTGTATTGATAATTATTCCTTCCATCTTTTTACAAGGTTTTCATATAATTTCAACTCTCTGTACATTTGTTAAACAATGGGGACATGGGGACATTGAATTTATCTGAGAAAAATAAATTATTTATTTATACAACTTTTATAAATCAAATATAAAAATGTACTAAACATCCTTGTAATACCATCTGATGATTAATTCAGAGGAGATTAATTATATTACGACTCATACCGGTAGAATTTAAATAAAACAAAAATTTTATTATTATCATTGTTATTATTATACATAAAGCACAAGGTAATCATTTACCTATAATTTCTTTCATTCTTTCGATTCAATTTAATAGTAAAATCTTTTTTCCTTTTAAATATATTTTATTTTATGAAACACGAGCCGGGGAAAAAAAAAGAAATTCAAATAATTTTATTTCGCGCATTCCAATCTCAACTGAAATTCTCATGTCAACTGTGACATATATATAGTAAAAGTAGTGTGGATTAGCATAGGAACTTTTTTCAAAAATAGAAATAGAATTTATCAATAACATGCTTTCTTCTATAGATTTCCTCTCTATCCGACAACGACTCTCAGTGATTTTCGATACGGTTTCTATTTGCTCAATCGTAATATTGGTCAAGTAAGTTTTTGTTTTTTATTTCTTCAAAAAATACATTATGAATAATCAAATATTCGATTTTTTTAAAGATAATATATCACTGCCAACTGAACAATCAGAATATAGATTTTCGTAATACATTAGAAAATTTAAAAGAATTAATTGAAGAATATTTTATTAAATCCAATACTAATAATCAGTAAGTAATTATATCATTATCTATATCATTCTCGATTTCATTCGTACAGTTCTCGAAGTGGTGTGAGTTTATTTGTAAGTGTTTTGAAATCTAACGTAACAATATTTGACACTCTGATTTGCTTTTTGTTTTCGTATCTAACACAAAAGATTTCCATGCAAAACAAACTATAGCATACTTAATTCATAATGAACGGTCAGGTGCTCTTATCTAAGTGTATACTTTCGGCGAAGCTTTCAATATATACAAAAGTCTATTTGATACGCTTTTTTGCAACTATGATGTATGGCATTTTCTTTGGCGATGGTTGTGTGTGCTTTAAAAATTCAGCGAAAAAGAAATCCCCTATTGAGAATTCTATTGGTGCAGCAAGCATAGAGGTGGATTCATTTTTTTTGTAAAAATCGAAGATCTAGTTACTTTGTAGGATCGTTGAAAATGATTATATTTTTTACTAGTTGTTAGGTCATTTTCCTTCGTTTATTCCTTTCAATCCTTATTTCATACAAAAAAGCAATCAAATATGTGCTTTTTCTTTCTCTCTCGCTTCCACCAGTCGGTTCCATCTCATAACTATGATAGAGGGATAACGATGACCGTCTTATGTCAGGAGATGTCTCTACATTTTCGAGCATTATTAACTTTCCTGAGATTCTAATACTATGTGTAAACCTACGAGATACAATCTATAATAAGACTTTTTTTATAGTTTACTTCTATATTGTAGCATGATTAGTTGACTAACAATGACTGAATTCAAAGCTAAATTTTTAGTTTTGAACTCAATGCATGGCTAACGTCAACATACAAAATATTTCTTGTGCTTTGTTTTACTTTAAAACTCTAAAGTTCTCACTCATACACGCCTTTTCTCTACTGAATAATTACTAAACATAGCTCAGCTCCAACGAAAAATGAATATTTCAAAAAATCTTGCTCTTAGTCTTCAGAATTTTCCTAATTTCGACATAATAAGCGAAAATTCAGCGGTGTATTCAGCTTTAATAACTTTTCTACTGCCAATCGAATATACATATGTACACAAAGAGATAGATTTTATTGTAAATAAATTCATTGTCTATTTAGAATTCCATTGTATCCTTCCATTCAAACAACCAAGTCCATGGATAATGATGACGATGAAGCTTTCATTTTCAATAAGCAAACTTCTGATGTTTCATCTTCATTTTTATCGTCATGTTCGTCAACATCATCTCTTATCGAGAATGTTGATTATGATCAAATTGATGATTTAGAATTCCTTTCAGAATTGAAAACAAATAAACCTCGATTAGCCATGCAGATTTCACATCAATAAAAAGATTAATTTTTCTATTTTTGTTTTTGTTCTATTTTTCTAATGTGATATTTAATCCATATAAACGAGCAGTGTTATCAATTTTTGCTTTTATTTTTCATCTATTTATTTATTATTTATTTATTTATGTGTTTTTTCATGTTATTTAGTATTTTAATTAAAATTTGAATGAATACATAATTGTAATTCTATATTTTTAAGATTAAAAGAAACCAAACAATCTTAAAAGATGAGTCTCGATTCACAAAAACTTGATAGTAACCAACGTCAACAAATAATGACTTCAGTACAACAACAATTGGCTTTGCAAAATGCTCAAGAACTTCTTCAAGTAAAATTTCATAAGCAAGTAAAAATTAGTTTTACTAATACGCATTCTTTTCTATTTAAGAAATTATCTGACAAATGTTTCAAAGCTTGTGTTCAAAAACCTGGTAGCTCTTTATCAAGTTCGGAACAGGTTTTAACTAATGATATTTGATGTTTCATATTATTGCTGTTTATTTTGATTAGAAATGTATAACTCAGTGTTCGGATCGTTATATGGATGCATGGAATATTGTTTCAAGAACTTATGCTGAAAGAATCAGACGTGAACAACTGCGACATTAATCCATTTTTAGTGTTGTCGTTACTAGGAAACTTCCATTGTTATCCTACGTTTTTTGTTTATTTTCATTCTTCGTTTTCTTTCTGAATAGAAGACAACTAGATCTTTGCGCCCATTAGGTTATATTTAGTTCTCTCATATGTTCTAGATCATTGTTTCAACTGTGTACCAAATCGTTGATCGATTGGTGATAGTAATCAGGCATGATTAAAGTAGAATGTTATAAACATGTGATTCAATCGTTGATAGCAAGGATAATGATGTACAAGAAACAAATAGAATGAATATTACGTTAAATACCTGCTAAATATTTAGAAGTACAATAAAACTCTATTTCTATTTGGATATAATTTTGAACTAAGGTTTGGATTCGTTGTCTTCAATTAAATGAAATTATTAAGCATGGTTTGACCATTCCTAGCAGGTTATTTTTTTAATAGAACTGAGCTGCTGAAGTAGTTGTTGTGTATTTGGATTTTTCCTATCAGAAATGCGACACTTTAATTCAAATCTAAAGACTTCATACATAAAGTTCATTATTGAACTCGTGACAACATTTCGTTACTTATTTAGAAATCTATTTCCATTTGAACCGAGTTAATTTCAAGTAAAAAATATTTGTTAACTAATTTTTATGTATCTATAAGAAAGTTTAATCATTATTTTTCTAAGATATATCGTACCAAACATACTGATTTCGATAGAACTTTATTCTTCATTTTAGTTGAGTTCATTTCAAGGCATAAGCTAAGTACTGCAACTGAGCTGATACTTTCCTGTGCATACATAAATTTTAGACTTTTCTTCAACATTTACTATCAGGTGTTCAATCGTATCTTTCACAAGAAATCTGATTATCAACTCGAACAATAGTAGCTTCTATTTTGAATGACAACATAAAGAATGAAAATATTGTAGGAAGACGCAAATGCTACAGATTATTACATTTTTGACTTTCAGATTTATAAAACAAATCATGCCGACACCGCAAAAGAAAAAATCCAAATATGTTAATATGTTTAGCAATGAAGGAAAACAACGAATGATCGTTCGATTACCAGGTATTAACATTAGTAGAACGTAAATCTATCGTTGAATTTACGTTTAGGTCGAAACACATGCGAATGTCAAGCATCGAAACATAAACTGATTAGTAATTGTCTGAAATGTGGTCGAATCGTATGTGAACAAGAAGGATCGGGTCCATGTTTTTTCTGTGGAAATTTAGTGAGTGATGAAAGCATTTTCGAAAAAAGTCTCTTAAAAACATCAAGATATTGGTTTTATATAGGTTTGTAGCCGTGACGAAAGACAATTGATTATATCGGGTACACGAGAAGGAAAACAGCTTGAAGAACAGTTATTATCAAATCAATTCCGTGACAATGCATCACAAAATATGCCAAGTAGAAACGATGATTCATCTCAGTTTTCATTAAATGATATTGCGAAAGCAGTAGCATTTAAAAATAAATTAATTGAATTCGACCGAACAAGGTTTGTAAATAAATTTTAGACAAAAGTAAACAATTTTAAGATTTGAAAATAATTTCATTTTAGTGCACAAAGAACTCAAGTTATTGATGATGCTTCTGATTATTTTGATAGTAATAATAAATGGCTTAGTCAACAACAACGAAGTAAACTTGAAAAACTTCAAACTCAAAAAGCTGAAAAGAAAAACACACAAAATCAAAAGATTTCAATTGATTTTGCTGGAAGACGAGTTTACACGGCAGCTGAACAACTGAGTGATCGATTGTAAGTTTTATTGAAAGGTTAAAATCGACTAATCAGTATTGATTTTAAATTCGATGTCTTCACACGTATCTCATTTATGCAAATCGCTTTCGGTTGAATCTCAGAGGGGTTTCCATAATTATCCACATATGTCAAGTAAAACTTGAGCGATTACCAAAATTACTAGACGGTTCTCTTTTGTTAATATTAATTTGACTAGAATGCATCTTCGTTTCTATCGAATCATCATTAGTCTTTGATTATAAAACATCACATTTCATATTGCATTACTTGTAATGAATGAATTAGAAAAGCTAGTGACAATACAATTTCTTGCAAGTTCAATAATCTTGGTAATATTGAAATATTAGAAACGGGTATAAATCCTCAATAGAAGAGTATGTTCTATCTAGCAAGACATAAAATTCTAACAAAAACATAGGATTCATATTAACTATAAATAAATTCAGGTATGACGAAGCCCGAGCTGTTCATGACAATGATCAATATGAATTAGAAGGGGATCGTGTTCAACAACAATTAGTTCCAACTTGGGATGATGATGATGATAATGATCTAATAAATCATAATTTACCTGAATCTATGTCAGCTCCTCAAGTTTGTCTCATATTTTTATATTGCTTTTGAATAAGATTATAGAATAATATTTTAGTGGGTTGAACAACAAAGTAAGAGTCAGTCCACCACTCCATTGAAGACTTTATCGCAGATGACTATCGAAGATACTGATCGAGAGCGTTTACGTATTCAAGATAAAGAATTAATGCAAATGACAGATGATGGGATGTGTCTTACAATGCATCAACCATGGGCTTCATTATTAATTCGTGGAATTAAAATGTAAGTTTCTCTATGTGATCTTACAACCACAATAGTGATTTAGAACGCACGACTAATAAAAGTCGCTCTGCATGCAAAAAGTCAAGATGAGGACTCTGAGAAATGTTTACTTTCAGTAGTATTGAATTAGTAGCAACAAAACGAAGTGAATATATAATTTACTCTTACTCCGGATACTCTGCTAGCCATCATATATCTATTCTGAATTTGTCGTCAAATTACTTTCGAATCTTTTTAATTTACGAAAATTTCTAATAGAGACTTTCAAAACTATTGACTTTTCATGTTCGATAGATATTTTTGGCGAGGAAGTGAACAGGTGCTGCGTTCTTATTGTGTCCATAGAATAATCGATTTAAAATGGGTCATTTCAGGAATGACTGAATGAGTAAAAGGAAACGTTTCTTTTTCATGTATTTCAGGCATGAAGGTCGATCTTGGTATACTTCACATCGTGGACGTTTATGGATTCATTCAGCAGCTAAAGAACCTGAACAAGAAACTATTTTAAGTATGGAACAATTTTACAAATCAAGAAACGACAGTAGGAAAAAGAAACGATTTAGTCAATATTTAAAAAGTTTTTTTATTTAGGCGATCATAAAATCGATTTTCCAACTGAATATCCTACATCGGTTTTACTCGGATGTGTTGAGCTTGTTGATTGTTTAGATCGTAATGCATATCTTGAACAATTTCCTGATGGTGAATCTGATTGTGATTTTGTCTTCATATGTGAAAATCCCCAAGAACTATTTTTTAAATTACCAATGCGAGGCCAGCATAAAATTTGTAAGTAAAATTATCAATATCATTTTATTCGATGTGTAAAATTGATTCTTCAGATAAAATGGAAAAGCATGCACATCAAGCAGCAAAGAAGATTCTTCTGCGAAGATTACAATAAAATATTTTTCAATTGTTTTTCTTTTATTCCTTATTTAAATAAAAACAAATAAAATGGTTTTTATTAAACGTTAATGAGATTGAATTCAATATTTGTTTGAAAAAATCCGATTATTTAGTATTTCAAGTGTATTATAATTGATGTATTGTGAAAGATCTTTAGGGTAATGTCATGATAGATTGCTATAGATTAATTGAAATAGAGAAGATTTTAATGGATACTTTCTTTTTCTATTAGAATTTCTTTGATTTCTATATCGTATTATATTTGGTTTTATGAACCGAACAACATAGTAAACATGATGATGAATATATGTAATTTGTAATGAAAATTTCTATATTGCTTTCTAGTAAACACGTCAACTAATTGATGATTGTGTGGACGAACATTGTCATTTCGAAAAGAATTGACAAATTAATACTTCTACTTGTTAAATCACTAACTGCTTGAAAGTATTCTCATTCGATAGGTTATGATGAGTAATAACAAAAGTCTCGTCTAGTTTTACATTGTTGATCTTTTAATATATTAACTTGTCATGTAAATCTTCATTGTTTGAAATTGAGTCATAAACATATTCAATCCTTAGTAATGTTCTCTCGGTAGGGTTTCATTTAGATACGTAATTTATAATCTCCAGATTTTGAAAATTATCTATCTTACTGAATAAATCGAGTGTGCTATTCTAAACAAATGATCATAATTATCGTAAATAACGATAATTCATTTTAGAATTCTTTAAATTTTTTTCTGCAAAATAGTGTTCAAATGTTCATTTTTTTTTTGTTTGAAAATCTACGACATAAAAAATCTATCATAAATAAAAGTTACAATAACAAAACTACAAAAGCCAGCTGTTGAATATAGAACAATATTTGAACGAAACAATGGTTCGGACATCGTATCGAATAGATTAAATAATGATACATTATGTTTTAATGTATTCGATTTTAAATTTTGTATTTGACCTCCATTAAAACATTCTTCTTCATCATCATCATCAATATTAATTTGTTCATTACAAATAGATTTTACATCGATATTTGACAAATATTTTTCTTTCATTTGTTCAAGTCCAATCGGCTGTTTCATCCAATTAATAATATCAATCATACGAACAAAATAAACATCATTTGAATGATATCGTAATATATGTTCAATAAATAATTGTAGTCCTTCTACTCTCCACAAAGTGTATGGCTCATTTAACCAATAATTATCAAATGCCATTATAAACGGTGCATGATTCGAATGAAGATGACGATTAAGATTATATTTAAGATATTTAAAAAAATTTTCTTTTTGACGTGGTACACGACAATTCTCACTACCTATTGTAGTACAATTTCTTCCTTGTAAATCTTGATACAGGTGTATTGGTATAGTCCAAAGTCCTGGAAATGATTGTGTATAACAACCTTGTGAACATTCATAATTAGCTGCAAAATCCATTGTGTGTGGCCATGTTAATGGCGATGGTTGTTGTTGATTATAGAAACGTATATCCCATTCTTGTGTTATTAACGTTGAATCATATAAAAATTTATGTTCACGTAAAATGTGCCAGTGAAGTTGGTTTTTGTTAACTTCATAATTAGGTGAACGATAACCAACAAATGATGATGAATGAAGACCAGCTAATTTAGCAAGTGTACGACGATAATCAATTGTTTCATTATATAAACGATATGAACGCCATGGTACATACGGACTTCTATCGTTTTTTTCCTTAAAACGACAATCAACAGTTGGACATCTAATTGAAATATTTTTTAATCTAGGTAGAATATATACGATTGGAAAATTTACTCGCTTGAATTTGATGTTATACTTAATTCAATATTTCCATGTTGTAAAACTTTTCGAAGCAAGCATTCATTGGTATCAATATGACTTTTAAGAAACATAGTGCCACTGATTGGACAGCCTAAATAATTGTTGTTGAAAAATAAAATTCTTGTGTTTTAGTTGATTTTATAAATAAACAAACCATCGGGATTAAAATATTTTTTTGAAAAAAATAAATCTTTTAATAGATTATACGTATTTTTATTGACGGGTCCATTTATGTTTATTGCAATAAATTGTGGAGTATCACGTATAGCTAATCCACCTGGAATAGACTGATTTGAACAATAACAATAAGGTAATCGACAACGATTACTATCACATGGTTCAATATCAGAATAGGATTTTTTACTAGAGAAACAACAATCAAAAAAATATATGAATGCTATAAGAATAAACATTCTCATCCATGATGAAGACATTCTTTTTCTTATTATATTTTAGATGAAATCTATCGAAGATATTTTATTCGATTAACATAAATAAGTCGATAGATAGATAGATAGATATATACTAGAGAGAATTATACTGGTTGTTTTAACCAGCAAATACAATTTTAGCGTCATTCAACAAATTAAAATATCAATCTGGCTTGTTTTTCTGTTCGAATTTGAAGGAAATCGAACATACATCAACATATGACAAGGACAGATAGTAGCCAGTTATTTATGTCGATAGCATAGACGTGATCTATCGTACATATCATGGAAATATATACATGTATGTCAATTTCCATTTTTATGTAATGAATCAAAAGTTGGTTTGCCACCTAATTAAATGTGGATTAGGACTAGGCGTTGTTTTTTGCAGAAGGACTAATATTAAAATTCTTTTAATAGAATTATTATTGGAGAAATAAAATTTGAAATAATTTTTTTGTTTTGTCTTTCTTATTAGTGTACCATTGTTATCATTACAAAGATAGCTACTTATTATAACCATACTGCAGACAACGACAACGACAAAACAGATAAAGTATGTCTTTTAAGACAACTATGAGCTAATACTTTATTGTTTGTCTGCAAGAGGAAAATTCAATCGAGTATCGTTATAATGGATTTTGAATTGTTGACATGTCTTCATCCTTCTTATTGGCGATTTTTTTTTATTTGTTGTTAACAATCCAGTTCATTGATATGATGTGCAATGAAAGTAAGAATGATGCACTAGTCCCGTATAACCATTAAATCAGTTATCAAAATTCTATTGTGTAAAAAACAATAAATTATTTTTGAAAAATCTACAATTTCTTTTCTTTTGTGATCTTTTTCAGAACAGCCAAGCAAAAGTGGCATACCCTCAATGCATCCGGTGATTATTAACATGAATACAGAATATACATAAACCGTGTGAGATATTGCCCAAACCGATATTTTTTGTTTTATGTATAATTTGTTTATTTCAACCCGACCCGACTTAGCAGTTTATAGATAGTCTTAATGTATGTTTTTAACCTAAAAATTGATTTAGAATATAGTGTTTTGATGTACAAATACAACATTTTTCTTGGGGTTGGATAGTTTCGATAGAAAAACTTAAGTTAGAAAATGATAGAAAAGCAAATAATTAATGCGATGCGAATCTTGAATCTGCAGTTCCGTTCGTTCATAAATGTGGTTCCAAAATGACGAAAATGAATGAAATCTGTTGCAAGATAATTAGAGCGACGTCATCAACATATGTCACCAAATACTTTATTGGTTTACAAATAATCTAATCTATTGATCATAGAAATAATAAAACGTTCAATACGAATGCAATTAAAATAGAGAATACTGACAGAGCCATCTAGGATAGTTGATTTTCTTTTACTTTCTCGATGTACGCATCGCGAATCGTCATTTTGTGTTTGTATCATCTCGTGAACAGAAAGTCATAGAAAAACTCATTGAAACGGGAGATGAAAGTATCGAGATCGAACTTCTGACATATTTTTTCTATTCTTTAATCTGATATTCTGTTCGCTCACAAATGTGGTTCCAAAATGACGAAAATGAAAATTTGTTGCAAGATAATTAAAGTGACGTCATCAACATATGTTAGCCACTATAGTCTATTCATTTACAGCTGATCTAACAAAATGAATCGATCAATCGAAATCGATCTCTTTAAGAATGTATCGCCATGTAAAAATGAAGTTTTCTCAGTGATGAATTTCATTATGTCGACATAAAAAGCATTCAAGATTTCTCTGAATTGTAGATTTTTCGTAGGAGATTTAGGCTCTTGCTTCGCATCGCATTTCGTATACGAGTGAAACTCGAATACCATCTAGTTTTGATAGCTTTTCAAGATTGCTGCGTCTGAACTTTTTCACTAACAATAGTACATTGCAGATTTGCTGATGCAACTAAACTAAATTAGAACAATATTTAATGAATCCTATTAATCAATAACCCAAGAATATATACGTTAAAAATGTTATGATGACATTGATGATACTTTGTTTTTCATCGATATCTAAACTAATAAGACATTATCACGATCATGCAGATTTATATCGTATGATCAAACGGTACAATGATACGTATTTAGCTTTTAAATATACTCTCAGCATAAATATTATTTATTTTTAGTTCTTAAATAGACCATAGGAAAATAAACAATAAAAAATAAAGACTATTCGTGTTTTTTCTCATTCTATTAGCATTTCTATATTTTCCCTATGGATTGTTATTTCAATACGATAGAGAATCTGATACTGATGTTTTCTTTTCTTGATATGTATTATTTTTCTTTTCTTTCGTTATACATTTATTAATGAGGAGGCGTTACAACAAACGATAATACATGAATAATTTTTGTCCCTGTATAATTCTTTCGTAGGATAAAAAGAAAAATAGATTTCTTTTAACATATAAATAATTCCAGAACTGGCTAAAAGATTTATTTGATGCTATACAAATGCAACGTGCCTTCACTCAAAGTTTGATTGGCATGAAAGTTTCGTTTTCTGAAATATCTTAGGTGATATAGCTATCATAAAATGCATGTTTCTATGCCATTTCCTTAGTCAGTGGATTGTATTTTGATCAATGAGTGAAATACTCCTGTGAAGTAGAAAATAAAATTCGGTCTAGAATATAGCGAATCTTCTATATTTTCTCTTTGTATTCAACGATGGAAGATATGAACATAGAAATATTCCATAGATGCTGTCACAATATGCAGAAAATGTCTGTTATATTATTATATTTTACTATCTCTACTTTTTCAAATAGTACGTAATTATTATCGTGATGAAATTATGCTCTATCTATCTCAGTTCTCATTCATGCGTAAATAGAAGGTGATCACCTTTCAAATTGAACACAATAACTAGCCTTCATGTACTCGTTTCTTTCATGAATCCAAAATGTGCTTAATCATCATTGATTTTAGTTACTTATAAAACTCGTCAACTTTTATTATTAGTTCAATTCTAGAATATATAATATACATATTTTATTCAAAGAAATGAATTCAATTCCTTTTTCTAAAAACAATGCTCGTATTCGCAGAAATGCTATTAATGGTTTAACAGGGTTTTTCACTGAATATGAAACCTCGAAAGCAGTTTTAATCCACAGTGTGAAATATGCTGGTTTACTTCGTATAATACAAATTATTATTCTGATTTATTCTGTTGCATATTTACTTATTTATCAAAAAGGTTATCAAAAGCAAAGTACAGCCATTATATCATCAGTCACACTTAAAGTAAAAGGTATTGGTTATGTTCGAACACCAGAAAATAAAACAATTATTATGGATGTAGCAGGTAAATGGAAGAAATAGAAAAATCTTCTTGAAAATAAAATGCTCGATTTGTTTTGAATAGATTATATTATTCCAGCATCGGAAAACAATGCGATATTTGTAATGACAACTTTCATAGAAACCGATCAAAGACGATCTACATGCGCTGAAAGTTCACAACTCAAACAAGCAAAGTGTAGAAGCAATAGTGATTGTGTCACTGAATTGTTTATTGCAGACATGAATGGACTTTGGACAGGTCGATGTTTATTTACATCAAAACCAACTGTCATTATTGGAGCAGAAAATACTACAAATAGTAGAACAGGTTTATGTGAATATGAAGGTTAGATTGAAAAACTTGACAGAGAAAACGTTTTTGTATAAATACAACGCTTTAGTCTTGAAGAGCAAGTAGCTAATAAGATATTGTTTTAATATTGTGTTTCATATAAATTGTATGATGGTATCCGTGTCTGCGGAGATTAGGAGTGTAACAATTCTCAGATCTAAGTTCAGATCAAAAGAACTGCTCGGGCAGATCAGAGTTAAGAACTGTTAGAATTTACACTGGGATGGTGTCTATATTGATATAAACGTCTCTTATGGGATCTGATCTGATCTGTTCGAACAGTTCATATCAGATTTAAGGAGCTGTCTGGACAGTTCTTTTGATAGGAACCAAAATTGAACTGTCATACTCCTAGCGGAGATACTTGATATATGAGAATAAATCATTTAAAGGAATATTTTAACAAAGATTCTGATTGATATATGCTACTTATCAAACTTCTACCGTTAAAAGACAAAATGATTCGAAGTTCATGACGTGTAGTACACATTTTTTGCATGCGTTTAAACTTAACTTATTAATTATTATAGTACATTGCAATGTTTAGAGGCTGTGGATGCTTGTAAAAATGTATTTCTTCCTCCTACATGATCATGGCAATCACTAAGCTTTCAAGAATTTCTGCATTTAATGAATTTTTATTATGCTTGACAACACGAATAGGAATATTCTTTTCTTACCTTAGGGAGAAAATAAACAGTTATCTAAAAAATACAATATTATATCATCAATAACATATTTTTACTTTTGTTCTATTATTTAATATCGTTAGTTGCTAGTCCAGATTTATCATCAATATTTTTCCGTATGAAATTCACGCATTTCAATTTCGATTTATTTCATTACTGAAGTTAGTGCAGTATTTGTTTTTTCGTTCTAATTCACATTTTCATTGAACCGTTTGTAGTATTTGTCGTTGAATAAGAAAATCGGTATTGTATTATTCGAAAAATGAGATGAGCATTTAATAGAAAAATTGTATCCACCGGGCCCTTCCTGATATTCAAAAGAGTTTGAATCAATTTTTACAAGATAATTTTTACTAGCCATTTTCACCAGTGTGAGAATAAACATTAGATGAGACACATATTTAAAATATTTGCTTTCGATTAACAGTAACAGAGCATCTTAATCTTTAATCAACCGAAGAGTACCTAGGTAATTTAAACCTTTACGGTATTATTGCTAAGTGATTCTTTTTTTTTTTTATCAAACTGATATATTATTGCGTTAGAGCGATTTAACTTTATCGTTGCTTAGTTTTTACTTTAAAAAATAACATAATTACTTGATTTCTTAATCTAATCGTTTTATTTAGATATCATTAATAATAGTATGTTTTACTAATATAGGTTGGTGTCCACCAGAAGACGATGCTGTATCTCCTATGTTTATTCGGGGAGCTCTTGACTTTAGAATATTTATCAAAAATTTTATTGAATTTCCAGTATTTGGAGTTAAACATAAAAATATGGTTGCTGATTTAAAACCATGCGTCTTCCATCCAACCGATGATAAAGATTGTCCGATTTTCCCTCTCGATTATATTGTAAATCAAGCTGAAAATGACAGTAATGAACGTGATTTAATGTTGCAATATGGTGGTGTCATTGGTGTTAAACTTAATTGGATTTGTAACTTAGATCGAAATATAAAAATGTGTAAACCTCAATATTCATTTGCTCGTCTTGATGTACCTTATCGTGAAAAGCCATTTTCAGTTGGTTTCAATTTTCGTTATGCTTCTACTTGGAAACACGAAAGAGGCCAGTTTCGTACATTAACAAAAGTTTACGGTCTTCGATTCATAATTGCAACGAGTGGTAAAGCTGGAAAATTCGATTTTATTACATTGAGTTTAAACATTGGCTCATTGGTTGGAATATTTGGTTTAGCAACATTTGTTTGCGATATTATCATACTTAATTTATCAAAAAAAGCTGATATGTATCGGATGCATATGATTGAAAAAATTCATGTAAGAAATCCGTATGGAAATCAACAACAAGCGTCAGACAATAGTAGTGAACAAAACGATGAGATACATTCAAACACTAATTCCAATATAAAAACAGAATTGGAATATGGAACACCAGGGAATAGTATAGCATCCTTGGAAAAAGTAGTTACTCCACGCTCAAATTCACTTACTATTTCTCCTCTATCATAATGTTCCCAATAGATTTATGTTATTTATTTTGTATGGCAGACGACAGCCCCTGAGTATAGAGCATTTTGTTCTCTTAGTTTTTTTCAGAATCAGATAAATTTATGCTCATTTTTTAGTAAATAAATATATAGCCTCATACGGCATTTGTATTTTTTGAACTGATCAATGATATGCCATTCGAAATGATTGTATGAAAAAATTTCTATAAGTACGGATAGACTGACTTTGACGGCATAATATTTTCTCGTAATAATACGTATGATGATCTATTCAATGTTTCAGAAATATACGAAAATCAAGCATAGATTCTTGCCGATATAGATCGTACATTCACTTTTAATAGTAGAAGTCAGAAAAAAAGGTTTCATTATGACGAATTTTTCTGCTTATCAATACGAAGAAACAACAATCTCTATCTAGAATAGTTCAAATTCAAACCAAACTGTTTTATGATGCATCAATCGTCTTATTTAGATTTCATTAATATATAGGACGATCTTATCTGATTCAGTAACTTGTAGTACATGTAAACGACCATTGGGCGATCAAAAAACAAATGTTGTCTTGATTGTCGTCTATAACATAGGTATAACCTAGGTGATATGATGTTATCGAGAAAAACCATTTATATCATCATATTCGACGATTTTCTTTGCAAAAAGTCAAAGCCATAATGCGTATCATTTAACATGCAATGGCATCTAGCGTTTATTTAGTAGTGTCAAGCTTGAAACTTGAATTCAGTTGAAAATAGAAAATTTCAACTTTCAACTTTCAACTTATGGCGATATATGTGTGAGTCACTATTCTTCAGAATGCTATTGGTTTAAAAGTTGAAAATTTAAATTTTCAATTGAATTCAAGTTTCAAGTTGGACATATATGCATTTATTATAACAAATGATTGAATAATCGATCTGATTATTATTCGTGGGATCATACTTTTACGTCAGAATTGATGAAATTTAGACAGTCAACTTGACCCATCCATTTTCAATACCACCGAGTATCTTAATATATAGAGGCCTTGTTATGTCTTTGAATTCTAGTACTGATATGTTGGTTATCCGTGGCATATTTCTATCAGCAAATAATTATACAGCAGTTACTTTCAGTTTCGTCAGTATTAATACTCATTAACTAGCTGTAGATCTGAGAAATATTAGTCACAACATGCGCACATTCACATTCTCTAATGTTCGGTAATCACACTATTATTTTAAGTGTGGAATTAAAACGGTCACTGCGTGAAATGAAACGTTTTAATTAATTCTTTTGATCATTATCGAAAACTTATTTAGAGGCTGAGATGAAAGAAACTTGAATTTAATAATTTGACAACGATCGAACAATATTTAATATCAACTATTTTTCCTCTTTAATATATTAGGATCAGTTTTTTTTTGTCATGAAAAAAATGTACCAACTACTTGAGTTTCTTTTACACTCTATCTAATTCTCCAGTTGATGGTTGAATCGATCGAAGGTCTAATTGATCAATTTAGAAAAATGTCGACTTGTTTAGTACTACTAGAAACTGTTCAACTATCGTTCAAAATCTACATTTAACTGAAAGTTATTCATGTTATCGTCTTCAGTCACCAACTATCTAAGTGAAGTATTGAAAAAATACCTTCTATGTGTTTGTTTCAAGAATAGTTGAGTATTTTACGTTTTTATTACATATTCAAGAGACTAATTTCACAAATAGAAGCAAGATAATCCACAATGATTATCTTGTTAAATGTTCTAATATCGAAATGTGACTGTTTCACTAGTAAAACAACAGTCAAAACAATAATAATATTATCCATGATGAGCATATTATTTTGTTATCATTCGTCACACTAAATCAGTCAGTCTATCATTTTCTTCATTAGATTAATAGACATCCTTAGTCTAGTAAAGAAAATCACACGAGTTGTTTTGATCATCCCATCAAAGTTTGGTTTCATTCGATTAGTGGATCTGTGAATTTCAATTTTTACAGTAGATACTTGTTTTTCTACTATTACGGGAAAAAATATGTATAAAAAGGAAATCTGATAGGATGATGGAATGCAGCAGTTGTCACATGCTTAGGGTAAAGTAATTAACATGACAGATAGAGTGTTGTGAGACTCTAGATTACGTTAATACGAATTTATGCATTATCAGAGAAGAGCTTAATAACTGTAGATACAACTTTACTTCCTATCCTTCTGTATTCCTACTAGAAAAATTCAGTGATATTGTAGGGTGCTTTCACGCAGGTCCGCCCAGATTTACGTCGACTTTCAGTAGGCAAGATTTAATCATGCTAGTTTTGTAGCGCGTTTCGAGTTGTGCAGGAAACCATATTTTGTTTTTAACGAAATCATGCGCTAAGTCCTACAGATAGGGCTCAAAATCCGATTTTCTAGAAATCCGATCCCCTAAACCAAGAAGTTTCTGTTTTCGTGAACACGATTTGAAAATCTTAATCAGACCATTGGATAGAGCATAAAAAG
>CAJNYU010000502.1:145100-198171 GCA_905331475.1 Rotaria socialis | reverse complement strand
ATTTTTCGGTGTCTAAATCTTTTTCTGGAATAAATTTGTCATCCTATATTTTTCCTATATAGTTGAGGGCGATCCTATATATTTTAGACCTATCCTATATAGGAGTTCCTATATTTTTTGAGAGAGCCGCTGCGATGCCAGGATACTACTTAGTAGGAATAAAAGGGAACAGTTTTAACATTCTGCTTAGGAATATCCAAAGGTAGTGGCAACGACATTTTAGTATCACATATTAAGCTTGATAAAAGTTTCTTTTTTACATAGGATGATAAAGAAAAAAGTGCCCTTTCTTTATTTCTATGTTGTTTCATCATACTTCAGCTAATATCAAAATAGAAAAATTTTATAAGATAGTGTTTTCTATCATATATGACGGTTATACGAAAGCCTATTCAGTGGATATTTTTTGATAGAAACAAGACAGAGGGCTTCGGTTTTCCCCATTCAAACGAGGAAATGAGGGTGCATTGAATCGTATATAATGAGTTTGTTGAAATGACATTTTAAAGGTTTTCAAGCGACCTGTTTGAAAGCAAGCCTACTCCGTAAGATTTTAAAACGAATTTTCAATTGTCAGATGTGCTTTCAAACGTCCTCTGAAACATCAACAAAATAGCGCAAGATTTAGATTCGATCATTCGGGAGTTATAGATGTTCTAGTCGAACCGTTAAGTGACTGTTCTAGCAATTTTTGGGAAGGAATTTAAAAAATAGTTTTGTCTATACTTAAAAAATTTATTAAAGAAACTTCAGATAGCATCTAGAAAAATTCTAACGCATAAATCGATGCATTTTTATCTCCGCTTTTCAAGGGTAGAAGTCACAGCTCTATATCTGGTTTCTATCAAAATTTATTCAAAATGCAGAGTATAACCGTCATATATGATAGAAAACACTATTTTATAAAAATTTTCTATTCTGATATTAGCTGAAGTATGATGAAATAACATAGAAAGAAAGAAAGAGAGTTTTTTTCTTTATCATCCTATGTGGAAAAAGAAACTTTTATCAAGCTTAATATGTGGCATTAAAATGTCGTTGCAAGTACTTTTAAATACCCCTACGAAATTATAGAAGCATAAAATTGAGTGCCTCAATGTAACAGTATAGTGAGAAAGTTCGAATATAAAAATGCGCAACGATGTTCGTAACTATCAAGATATTGGTTTGATCGTTTGGAGACGCTTCTAAGACGTTCCATTACTGTTATAAATGTAATAGAACAAGAAAGTATTCTACGTTAAAAAGCGTAAACTAGTAATTAAAATAAAGCAGATTTAACGAAATATATGTATGGAAATGCATTTGAAGGATATTACCCAATCCACAGTCATGATGACAAGTCATGCCTATCGTATCTTGTTTTTCTCGAGCATGCTTGACTACTGTAATGTATTTACGATTTTACACGTTGTCACTACTGTAGACGATAAGACATTCTATGACCGTCAGAATATTGATTTTCGTAAATCTGTTGATGGTTCATCTATATTTGTAGTAACGGGAATGTTTCTTTCGTTTCTACGTAATCATAGCAATCAGTTTTAAAATCCTTTCGCTCTACCCTGATTGTATATGTGAGAAGAGAAGAGTAAACGAACACTACTTCTTCAAGATTTTTTTTTATCAACATCATCAAAGAACAGAGTCTATTTAGTCATAGTTTACAAGAAATAGATTGAAATTCGGCTACCACTATAATAATGGTCACATGATTAAATACTTATAAACACATTTACCTGCCGTTTAAATATGGCCGATTCAATATCTAGCGTGTTGACTATGCATATGATATATGAAACACAAATATTTTGTGTATGTGTACCAAATGAAAAAAGTATGAAGAATGATCAATTTCATTTCCTACTATTCGCAAAACAAGAACGAGAAGCGAAAAAACAACTATATGAAGGAGGCATTGTACATGTACAAACGCGTGTGATAGAACAAACATAAAAACAAGATGCAAACTAGCTCTACAACGACACAGACAACAAGAAAAATGTGAGCGGGTAGTCAAGCGGAACATTCTCGTCAATAAATATTTTCTACTAATTGCACGAAAGATGAAATTTTCTTCCGGTTTCCTCTCATTCGAACTACATGTCACACAAAACAGGAAACTGAAAGTTGGGAAAAGCAGGTCTCGCGTGTTCATTTTGTCGATTACACAACTATTTTGTCCTTATGATTATATAACTTGAAATCTCATGAGAGAAAGTTTAATATTCACGCTTATTAGTTACAGAAATATTTTGAATTTCATCGAAATTTTTCAGGTTTCGCCGAATATTAAAATCGAGACACCTTTTTTTGGTAAAAAGAAACATTCTCATTTGATAGAGAATAGAGAAGATATATTAATATATTGTAGACAATGTCTCCAGAAGAAAATGTAACTATACCATTACAATTGTTATACCGTTTTCACATCATATGAGTTCATTAAACTTTCAATAACATAGTCAAGCGATGTTACTCATCCAAGATACTATTCCAATACACTTCAATGGCAGTAAAATCGTGATTTCTGATCGACATAAAAAATACAAGAAAATTATTTTGTGGACGTTATCGAAAAGACATAATTACAGTTAGAATACTATTCAAGTCTATTCGACGCCGATACGGTTGCCGATCGATGCTGATTCTAAAATGAGTAGTGTCCAGAGCTTTATTCTCTATCGAATAGTATCACTTTTGCTGGAGGTCATCAGGGAATAATGAGCACTGGGCGTGGATGAGGGTGTGTGCTGACAATAGATCATTAACGATCCTTTTATCCGTTGGTTTTAGCTTTTGGAAACATTAATTTTTCATTTGAGCCATGAAAAATTTCATGCCGATGTACATCCACACTGATTTGCACACTCAACTCTTCTATTTTTCTGATGATCGGCATTGAAACTATGTTATTTAAGAATATAATTTAGCATAAACGTCTATGATAGAAAAATCAAAATGGAAATGTCGATGATTTTTTTTTATCTTTGAATCTAACTCTTTCTATAGAACACCCTAAGACTAAAGAAAAGTAGATGGCTCTGTCTATTGAGATAATTTATATATATGTTGTAGTGGAAATTAAAATTCAGTAGAATTTAAAATCCTACTAGTAGAAATTGAAATTTTAGTTTCTACTATAGGTAAAATTCAGTAGAATTTCAATTTCTACTAGTAGAATTTTAAATTCTACTGAATTTTAATTTCTACTGCGACATATATATACGATCGTATTCCATATATAAACATGTTAGGCTCAATTGTTAACCAATGAAATTTTGAGATGACGGATGATGATGACGAGGATGGTGATAAAAAAAAGATTTTTGTTTCATTCTATCATCTTTTTCTCGTTTACATAAAAAAAATTCAGCATTATCTTTAGAAAACAAAATGCAATCTGCTGTTGAAAAGCTTCGCAAATATCGTGACGAAAATTATCGTTCACACGATGAAATAATTGAAATATGGACACATGTTTTATCTAATCGTAATTTATCATCATTAGGAGATGAAAAATGGTTAATACTTGAACAAATCTTTAAATCAGCTTTACACTGTTCAAAACAATCGATTGCTCGTCAATGTTTCGAACAATTAGAAAAAAAATTTAAAAAAACAAGTCGGCGTGTTACAACATTAAATGGAATGTATTTTGAATCTATTGGAGAATTTGAAAGAGCTGAAGAAATTTATTCACTATTATTAGAAGATAATGAAACAGATGCTATCGTACGCAAGAGACAAATAAGTCTTTTAAAAGAACAAAATCAAATACGAGAAGCTATCAGCCAATTAAATTCTTACTTAGAACTTTATCAAGTAAAGCGTAAAAACGTTTTTTAGTTTTTTTTTAATGCATTTTAATTTTAAGGCTGATCAAGAAGCATGGAGTGAACTATGCGACCTTTATTTATCGGAACATGATTATACAAAAGCTGCATTTTGTGCTGAAGAACTTCTATTAATCAATCCGCATAATCATCTTAATCATGAACGTTATGCATCGATTCGATATTCTCAAGGAGATTATGAAAAGGCTCGAACTTACTATTTTAGTACATTAAAAATAAATCCTACAAATATTCGTGCTTTATATGGTATCATTTTAACATCAACAAATCTTGCTCTTAAAACATTAGGAACAAATTCTAAAATACAAAATTCGAATGAAAATAACCAATCATTGAATGAACAAATGCAATGGGCACGTGAACAAATTATGCAAAAATATATAGAAACTACTCCGGATCTCTTACCCATCATTGAATCAGCAATACAAAGTTTAACACTATAAAAAAACAAGAAAGGCAATCTCTTTTGTTTTTCATTTTATCTACTAGACTAGTCGATTTTGTGTCATGTTTTTTTTTCTTCACATAAAAAATTAAATTGAAAAAATATACAAATACCAATCTATCTTCTTGTTTTTAGATGTTCAGATGGATTTACAAAATAAATATCAAATATTAGCAAGTGAATTCTCTAAAGTTCGAGGACAAGTAACTGTTTTAAAAAAAGCTGTCATTGATGAGCAACAAAAGAATCAGCTGTTACAAGTAATCCATATTTTATTTGTTGAATCAGCTGATTTATTGAATTTTTTTTTCAAGGAAGATATTAATAAAAAAGATCAAAATTTAAGAAGGAATGGACAAGAAATCGAAACGCTTTCATTTCTTAACACACAACTTAAATCTCGTCTTGAAATTCTTCAACAAGAACTAAAGGAATTTGATGCAAATACGAAATTAAAAAAATCAAATAGCAATAAAACACTACAAGTTAATCCGTTTAATGATAATGTGCTCGCTCTAGAACTTGAACAAAAAATAAAACAGTATGAAACTATTCAACGTCGAGTAAGCTTGGTGTTTCTTTTTTTTTCTTTCAAAAACAGAAAGTAGATATAGATGATTATTAACAAATAATTCTTGTTCTAAATTCGAACTTAGACGCGATGAGTTTAATGCATTTCAGAAGATATCCATTTTTTTGTGAGAAAATATCTCTTCTACCTTGACTAATTGATTACTATTTTACGACTTCGAAAATTTAGTTAACATATTTACATTAAAATGTGCCTAATTTTCAGAATTTTCAATTGAAAAATCTTTGGATAGTTCAGTCAACATAATTTAAAATAAGTTTAAAATGCAACAGTCAATCTTTGAATCTAGTTTGATAAAAATCTTGATTTTTATTCAGATTTAAAAAAAGAATACTTTCTAAAAAATGTCTATTCAGTTCAGTCAATTTAGCAATATGATTGATAAACTAATATTTATTTGCATAGGACAGCTATGTCTATTTCAATAATTGAAACATCTGGATCTTTCATGTGTTTTTTTGCTAAGAGAAGCTCGTCGTAGAACATGGTAGAGTTTTAAAATTGACTAAAGCGCACATGGTCTTTTCTCTTTCTGATTGGATAATTTCATGAAGCAGTCTGATTTAAAAAATTTTTCAATTCGCACTTCTACAACAAAAATGTGCAAAAGATTTGCTACTTTTTCTGCCAATATAGGGGACATAGGATATTTACGTCTTGAAATTTTCTTGCTAAAATTTCATCAAAAATCATGATAGACTTTTTGATAGATTCTCTGGACAAACCTTTTAAGATCATAAACTGAATTTGATTTATTCTGCATATGTCGATTGAAATGGACTTGCACTGATATATATATATATATATATGGTTACACGATGACTTACACGTTATGTCGTACGTTTAACATATGTGTTAAGGCCATATATGCTGTGATTTGTCGATAAAGATTTTACTTCTATTTTATCTATTGACAAAGAAAGGAATAGTCAATTGAGAACTCTAATAATGGTTTTGTTTCGTCATCGCCAATTGCATTAACAGGTCTAAACTGTTACAACTAATATCAATGATTACAACTGCATTTTCACGCTACTTTTTTTTGTAAAGATTTTCTTCAAAATTTTCTATTTCAATATCAATTTTTCTTATATCATTACTTCACAAAAAATCATTACTAAATTAGAAAATCTTTCGTATATGGTTTTAGATTATAAGAATTTTAATTCTTGAATATGTTATAGTTAGTTTTGGAAACGTAGCATGATGGAACATTTTGTGACTCATGTCTTACTGAAACAGCAACATACAGACTGTAGAGCAACATATAGCTTGCATAAAAAACTAATTTCATCTGCTAAGAAAACAGAAAAATCTTGAAAGTTCAATATCTATGGCCTTCGGAGCATTTTTATATAGAGTAGTTAAATGATCAATTGGATCTATTTGATTTTATGAATGATAAAAAAATTAACTGTCTGTAATATTTTCACAGAAAAAAAATTTAGATTCATCTAAAATAAATAAATTGCTAATAATCGAACTGGCTGAATTGCAAGCAAAAAATTTCTACTCACGTATATTTTGTCATTTATTTGAAAATGATTATCCATATTTAGCTCTGTTGAATTGATGAGTCGTGACGTACTACTTGGAAAGATAATCTAAACTTAATTGATAGAAATGATTAGTAAATATTCTATTGAATGATACAACCATGTTTATTAATTTCTTTATTTATTCAAGTTTATGACAAGTTTTATGTAAGTCATTAACTTGAACATGATTAAGGATATAAAATAATTACATCTTTGTTGCATGTATAATCTTCTCAAATTCAAGACGTTTGAAAGGAAAACAATACATGAAATTATTTTATATTTTCTAATGTGATTTCGAAGATTAGTAGAGAAGAATTGACTGTTCTTAAGTATCAAACTTTATTTAGCTTTTCAATAACAACTTCGATGAATCAAATGACTTTTTAATAGTGCGCTCGACTGAGCAAACTTAGGCGATGATAAATGATTTGGTTTTTAATCGATTTTTATAACCAGAGTCTTAAATTTAAGTTACAAATCATTTGAATGAATCTCATACAGTTATTTAGAAGCTAATTCAAACTAGAAATTTATGATGATCAACTCGAACATTTGATGAAATATTAATTTGTCTAACTTCTTCTTGTTTAAAAAAAAGATATTAAAATATTTTTCCAAAAATCAATTCTCTTTGTTAACATAGGTCTATGAATTAGATAAGCAGATTGCTGATAACGAGAATGAGCGATTGACAAATCGTTCAAATATAGAACATTTACAAAACCAAATGGCAGAAATGCAAGAAAGTCATCAACGAACTCGAGATGAATTCGAAAGAATTTTAAAACAACTAAAACAAGAAAATGAATTACTTAATGTGCAAATTAAACAACACTTAACAGAACAATCATCAGTTGTTACTGTCAGTCGAAAATCGTCTGTCATCGTTTATTGATGAATTATTGTTTCGAATATGTCTTGTTTAAATTGTAGATCTATTTTAAATCCGCCAACAAAAAATGTTCCTGATTCGGCTCCACTTCCACAACCTGAAATATTTTTGTATAAATATTTAAATGCGTGGCGTGATGCATTTACAGAACTAACAATCTATATTGAAGAACGATTAAAAAATAACAATCGATCATCAGAACATAATGAAAAAGTAATCGATTATTATAGTCCTTCTATGGATGAGGAAAAAAAGAGATCTTTTACTATTATGTAGATGGCTCAAACAGTAAAGGCTTTTCAACAACATGCAGACAATTTTCTTGCTGCATTGAAAACACATTTGTTTGATGGAAAAGTAAAAAAGATTGAAAAATATACAAGACTATATTGTTTGTTTACTTTTTTGTTTTTTAAGTCTTCACATGTAGATAAAAATACCACTGACTTCGCTGAATTATTTAGCATGTTTGTTTCGTCTTGTGAGAAAGTACTCGGTTTTGCTAATAAAAGGTAATTTTGATTTGTTGTTAAATAAAAATAATTATTTCTGTGTTCAGTGTTTGTGATGAACCTAGATTGATTTCTTCATTGGAAAATCAGGAAAAAATTTATGGAAAAATTCATAAGTTAAATGACGCACTTAATCAATTATTTCAACGATGGATAAATAATTTATCTCTGTTACGTGAAATAGCTGTTGCAATTATTCAATTTGGTAATAAAAACGATAGATAAAAATTCTTATCGATTCTTGAAAGAAAGTTTTGATTTTCATTTCTGAGTTCTGAAAGTTATAGATACTGCATTTCAACAGATAGAAGTTTTGATCTTCCTATTTTATATTTTTAAATGTATAATAGTAGGATTAAATAGTAATTAGTTGGTGTCTTTTTTGTTTAGATTCATCTCTTCCAACGACAACAGATCAACTACAAGCAAAAATCGTTGAAATTTTAACAACATTTCAAACAGGTGCCATTATTCATTGTGGTTCGTATTTCATTTAATTGACATTTTTCAACATCGAATTCTTAAATGTTTTAAAGATCTTGATAAAAATTATAACGATAAATTATGTTTGGAATATGAATTAAGTTCTTCTCCAGTACATCTAACAACAACTGATGAATGCATTTTAGCAGCATTAAGAAAATTAGCAAATCAAGAACAACAGGTTAAGAAAATATTTTTCTTTAACTATTTAGTATTTTGTTTTTATTAGATTTCACAATTAATGCGAGAACATCAAGAATATCTTTTTGAATTTTATCGTAGAAAAAAAGATCTTTCGCAATCGGAAGAAAACGTTTTAATTGATTTATCAGATGATTCTTGTCAACAACTAATTGATGTTCATATGCAACAAGTGAAAAAGATTTCTTTTTAACTACATTTATTTAATTATCTATCTTCTTGTTCAAGAGTCTTTATAATGCAGAAACAATAGGTACACTTGAACAAGAAAAAGAACATTGGCGTTTAGAATATCAATTATTAAAAATAAAATTTGAAAAGATGCGCGATGATCATTCAAAGCAAATTGAAGAGCTAAAAGATAAAACAAATCAAACGACAGCAACTGGAACAAACGAAGAATTCGATGGAATTGTTATATCATCACCTACAACAGTAAATATTTATTTTATACTATTTTATTTATATCTTTGTTAATCAAAATCGAGTTTTACTATCGACAGTTTCATGTTTCATTATTTATAAATCGATCATTTCACAAAAAATAAAAGTTCAAATAACTTCGCCAAATTCATTCTAATGTAATTAATGTTTGACTAAGGCTTTCTTCTGCGAGTATAACCAACAAATTTAGAGAAGTGAGAATAGTACTGATTTTCGGAAACGAATATTTATGTAGTATGCAGTACAATAGTTACAAATCACAGAAAGACAAACTCGGTCTTAGTAGTGGCATTCCCTTATTCTTCAGTTTCCACATTTAGCATGATGTTGTTTATCAATGATTTCAGTTTTCATACCTATTTGAGATAGTTTATTGTCGATGAGCTATTTCTTCAATCGAATTAAATTTAATACCGTTCTACGAAAATTTCGATGATTTATGCAAGGAATCAGAGTGTTCTTTCGAGTTTTACCTCATAGTCAGTGGTCGATTTATGTTGTAATCAATGACGGTTTGTTTATTTATTTATTTTTTCGTTCTAATATTACTTGATATGATATAAGAAAGAATCTACTATAAAACAAAACAACATTCGCATGATGATCGAAATAAATTCTCGTTTGTTTGTTTTTATCCATTAAATTTTTCTCTTTCTAATGAAATATTTTTCAATTAATTTTTCAGGCAATAGCAAATAATCAACGAGAGAATCGAACCACTTCTGATCCGCCAAGTGAACGTGAACTGATGATTAAGCAATATTATTCACAAAAAATTCTCGACGTAGAAACAAAATTACAATTAATAAATGGCAAAGGAATTGCTTTTTATAATGAAGTATTTGAGTTTTCTTTATTAAATACAAAGTATCTATTATGCTTTTCTGTTATATAATTAGCTAGCAAATATTCATCAACGGCTAAGAAATTCCAAAGATCAAGAAGTTAAATGTCGAATTGAAATCGAACAGTCACAACAAGAGTTAGCAAACATGAAGGTTTGTCTAGGTTTATTTACAGAAAAGAAGAACCTTGTGACTATTTATTGACTTAGGATGAATTAGCAACAACAACCAAAGGTTATGAAGAGCAAATAGCAACAATGTCTGAACATTTAGCATCTATGAATGAACAGATTACGTCACAGAATGATAAAATTGATAAACTTCAACAACAATTACACATAAATCCAAAGGTAGCTATTAAAAATAAAACAAATTTCTTATCTTTTTCACCACTTATTTTTATTTCGATCTATAGGATGGGAAAAAAAGCAAAAAATGAAATGAACTGTTTTTCTTTTTTATGGCAACATAAAAGTACGCGAAATTACGATGATAGTCAGTTTTATATGTTGATTGATTTATTTATGTTTGATTCTTCTATAATACTTATGAAAATTTATTAATTCAGTTTTTCGAGTGTTAATGTCTGTTTTTCACATGTATTTTGATAATCTGTATTGATATATGTAATAGGTTGTATGTGTCTTTTCGACAATATTTAAGAAAAAAAAGAGCCATCCATTTCTTCATGATTTATGGAAGGTGATGATAGAAAAACGAATATTATAATCAGAAGAAAACGACTTTGTTGATATAATCATACTATATAGATTAATATTTAGCAACTCTTTGGAAAATTTTTTATTATTGATTATTGTTTTTGAAAAAAGATTCATTTATATTAGTGAGAGGATAGTGTGTGTGCTGATTGTCTGCTGAAATCTGCGTAGTTTTATTATTGGCAATCTCATTTGGCACAACTCTGATTTAAACACTTGACAATGTAATCAAGCATTGAATAGTATAGAACGTTCGATTTTCATGCACAAGTGGCAAAGAGGAAGCATGATAATCAAGTAGAGATAACAATAGTTAGTAAAACGATTAAATCGATGATATGGCACTGTGAATCGTGTTGTGAGTTTGAAATGAAAACAACCATCTATTGAGACACAAGTATTATAAAACTTCTATTTGAGCTTTTAAACTCATTAATCCTGATTCAAGTTGCAGCTTGAGTCAATTTTGTTACTGACTAAAAATGTTGTGTTTGCAATGCACAAGCAATTAAATTGGAAAAATCTATCATAATAATAATTCAGTGATGAATTCCGACATCTACCGTCGAGATTAATAAGTGTTTAATTAAACTAAATATGATCTGATATATTGATTACTTTGTCAATGAAAATAATCATCGAGGCATAAGTATAAAATAGAAAGTTCGATATGAATTGAGAATACTATACACTCTAATAAAAAGAAGTATTAAATAAATTTCTTTATGAATTACAGTTAAAACTTGACTACATCTAATGTGTTCAATTGGTGATGACTAAATTTTGCAATTTATATATCTAGACAAACTAAGACTTCGCAACTTTCCAAAAACGGATCTTAAATAAATATTAGAAACCAAACTGATTGTTTCGACCATTCAAAGATCGTATAAAGGATGTTTCACTTTGTATTATTTTATTATCATTAGTTTTAAACTAATCAATAACGTCTGTGATTGTTGCTGTTTGTAAGAAATTGTCGAAATCTCTAGAATTATTCTTTCACAAAATAGAATGCTATAATGTAAAGCTATAGATTGGAATCAAGAACATTATCTATGCTATTCTTATGCACATTTTTCAATCATAGTATTAATTGACAATCATACAGTTTTAGCTTACTTTTACAGGCTTCTATTCATGTTTTATAAAAGATTCTATGTAAAACAAGTATTCTCATTAGACGAATGTTGCTAGAGTACATAATTATTTAGGTTTTCAATTTTTATAATATTTACGCTGATTTTAATATCATCTTTTAAATAACATTCTAAAATATTGTTTCACCTAACAGACAACTAATTTTGGAATAGATTATAAAAACAATGGAAATTGTTCTTTTGACTTTCTGGAAAAGCATTTTTTTCTGTTTTGTTTCATTTATCTATAATCTATGTCGAATTGTTTTTTCATATTCCATTGACAACTCAATTTTCTAACTCAAAATTGGCAAACGATCGTTTAAGTTTTACATCGTCTTCTCTTTCATTTTAATTGTTAATTTCCGTTAGTTCCTCTTGTATTCCTCAATTTTGAAGTAAATCTTTTTGGAACCATGTCGTTCTCTTTTTCTTGATTGGGCCTGATAGTCCTAGTCGAACTTTTTTATTCATGCGCTTGCCAAAACTTGAGCTCAAGATGTGTCCATTGTGCTTGACTTTCTTGCTCAAGAAAGTCAAGAATTGCATGCGCTTGCGAAAAAAAGTTCGACTAGGGAGCTTGCATTTTCTATTTTCTATCCTATGAGTCGAAATAGTTGATTGATAGGAAAATCTGAGTCGACGTAAGAAAACTCATCTTGTTGTCTGTATAACTTCGTTGGCCTTGAAATTTTTACGTATGAATCAAAAGTAAGCTATAAGTAAAATCGTATTTCAGTTGAAAAAAAAATGAGTGTAACACATTTCTATATATTACAAATTTGTTTATTCTAAGTGAGAGAGGTTATTGGTTTGGATATGCCGATGAACAGTTAGGATTGAGATGACTCATTCTTTTTTGAATGAGTTTGGATATAAATAAGATAAAAATTTATTATGATTCCGTATTGAAAAAAGCAAGTGGCGTCATGTATATTTATTAACTAGCTGTGTACCACTATTCTTTCTAAGATAAGTTAGATATCAACGTAGATGCCTATTCTTACATAAAATAAATTGATCTCTTTATCGGACTTTTCGACACAGAAAATCTTTGTTTAGACCCTATAGAAACTGAAGTCACATATGGATTTTTTTCAGTCTCTAATCTTCGACTTCTTTTTTCCAATAGAAGTCAAGAACATCGATCCTATTAAGCATTAAATTGACCAAAGATCATGTCTAATAAAACAACGTTGTATATACAATGGTTTTTTTGTCGTAAATATATTTACTAATATTATAGCAAGTTGTCAAATTATACTTGGATGTATATTCATATTTATTTTACTATGGGATCGAGCATATCGATTAGTATCGAATTGTCTTGCTGCCAATATCGTTTTTTCAATAACATTTTATTCAGTTACTACACTTTCTATTTCAATGAAATTTGAATATAAGATCACGTTTCAATAAATTTGACAAACTGTACAAATTAATTGTTATAGTCGACTAACAATTTTAGGCAATGTGATCGTCATTCTGATCTATGTATAGAACGCAGGTTCAGCTTTTTTTGTAATTTTATAAATAATGTCGCGTCAACAGCTATCATTTATTCGTTCGCCATACAATCGATCCATCATCTGATTGCTGTAATGTTCGCACATAGTATTTGTTTTCAAATGTATCAAATTCGATTAGCTTTTTGTATAATTCAATCGGCTCTGACTTTTCTTTTCACATGCTACTTTACCTATTGGAATCCTCACCTCAAGTTCGATCCGGCTAGTTATACGTGGGTTGTGTCAGAAAATTCGAGTATTTTTTAAGATTTATACATATTATTTATCGGATTTGTTCTGCCAGCCATAATTAATGTCAGTGTTTATATAAAATTAACGTTATTTATTGGACAACTGCAAAGATCGACCGTACTCAGGAGATCATTATCAAGTAAACAAGAATTTCATATGTTTAACCATATCATTTTGCTCTGGGCAATAGTTGCATTCAGTTTATTACCAGGAACAATCTTTCGAAGTATGACATCGCCACCGGATTATCAATATCGTGTTTATTATCTTGCCGAAGTTACTATTACTTTTTGCTTTGCTGTTTTATTATTTGTTTTTGCATTGCTTGTCAGACAACGAGTGATTCGATGGAAAATGAAAATTGAAATTTTAATGAATGGTCGAAAAGAAATACTCACAACTATTCTTCAGAGAAATCGTTACTGATTTCACATATTCATTTTTCTTTTTCTTTTCTTATTATATTGATTCCATCATGTATAAATACAATAAAATAAATCTGCAAATCATGTCTTCTACCAAAATACACATCATGTTCAAATAATGTCCTTATTTTATTAAATTTCGGAAACAGATTCTTAAAAAGATTCTCTTTTAATATTCTTTCTGTGATAATATGCTAAAGATTGGTAATTGCTGAATTGAAACACGTGCAAATATAACAACATGGCCGTTTTATAGTTGTTACTTCTTCACAAATAGAAATTATGGATTATTTATTTTAAGTGAACGTTGCAGTAACCGTTTGTAGAATCGAAATAAAATTTGAAAATTGCAAAAATCAACAAGAAATATCAATGCTATTTGTTAAGCTGTAATTCTGATCAGCTGAGAAGCTCTTGATCGAATAGCAATAATGAATGCAAAACTGGCATTGGCTATTTGTCGAATTATTCCATCATTGGTTTTAGAAAGTAAACAAAAGTTTAAACTACTTAAACTAACAAAATAGGACTACAAACTCACTGTAATCAAACACAATTGAAGCGAACTTCTAGAGATTTTTACTATTTACTAAGCAGTATTTGTTGTTTGTAAAAAATGTATTCTATGATTATAACTAGATTGTAGTATAAAGTCAGAAAAATTGAGTTTTTGAAAACAAAGACGGCGAATGAGTAGGAGAATTATTCGAAAAAGTGGCATCTAAATTAGTTCTGATGTATTTTTTTCTTCTGATTTAGAGTTTTAAAGTTAATGTTGCTATTGGAAAATTGTCTTCATTCAATCTTCTTTTGAATGTTTGAGTTTTATGGCTCGCGATTCACTTAATGAAATTTATTTTTCATAGATTCGTAGATTTTTCCACTAAAGAAACTATGATTTACATAATCACATGTGTACAAATACGTTTGTTGATTGTCTATAGATAGAAAATTCACACTATCTCAGCAAATTTTCTTTAGAAAATATTTTGATCTTATTAGAATTTTGAACCGAATGATTTTTTTGATAAAATTTCCAAACGAACCGAAGTTCTCAAAATGCATTCGTATTATCCTCGAATGAAAACCAAATCAATACAAATAAGAACCAGAAATCATTTTTCAGCAATAAAAAGTTTTGTTAACCACAGCAGTGTACAAAAAAAATATGATCGAAAATGAATGTATTCTTCTTTCTAGCGTTCGCTTTTCTCCGTATGAGTATATATCAAGACTTTCTCATTATAGAATACATGAAACTATAATTGTGAATAATCATTTTACATTCTTTTATTTCAAACATTATAAATACAATTAATAATCTTGCGATCAAATCAAGCATACTCAAATGAAAAAAAAAGCGAAAAAAAACAAATTCACCGGTTAACTATCATCATAATATGCTGGCATACCTATATCTTTGTAGTTTCTATCTTTTATTTTTCTCGATAATATGAATTTTATCAGTATCTGGTATCGGTCTAGGCAACCATGATCTTTGCTCTTGCACTGCACGTCGAATAAACTCATACTTTTGATTAATTAAACGATAACGCTTCATGAAATAAGTTTCTAACCATTCAATAGCAACTTGTACTGAAAATACTTCATCCATTGATTTTTGAAACGATTTAATAAATTTTTTTAATAAATTCATAATTGGTGTTAATTTATCTAAACACTCTTCACCACGTTTAAGATGAATATAATTATATTTGACATGAAGATCGGTAACAAATCTATTTACAAAAGATTCAACTTCTTCAACTTTAATCCAAAGCTGAACAAGAAAAATCATTGATTCGTAAATAGCAGCACCTGGAAATTTACATCTAAATAAATTTAATGACTTTCAAAATACACGTTCGATAAAGCACCATGAATTTACTTTGGAATCAATTTATTTGCATGTTCTTGAATATTTAAATGAATACTTGATGAACATTGGAGTTGTTTGCCAATATATTCTTTTAATTGGCTATTTGAATAAAGACTGGCTCTCGGAAGACTTTTAAAGGGTTCTTTCCAAGCAGCTAATGAAAAAGCCATTGCTGGAATCGAATATGGTAGTAGTTCACATAATGACAGAAAATGATCATATCGTGACCAACCAGTTAGCATAACTCCATCGAAGTTTTTCCACTTTGTTGGTATATATGAATTCAATTGTTGAATCCACGACACTTGATCTACATAAATTTAATTAAAATTAATTCTCAAAATCTTTTCGTTTTTTATTGTTTTACTTTCATAATAATGTTTAACATCACTGATAGTTGCAATTTCATCAGTTGCGCCTTTAAATGCTGAAGCTCCCCATAAACTCTTGAATTGTCCAAAGAGATTTGCTTGTGAACCAACAATGAACCCTTCAACACTTATATCTTCTCTATATGACCATACAATAGGATTGATTACATTCATTAGCTGATATTTTTTTAAGATGTTAATGTTTAAATTTTGTAAAACATCATGCCAAACAAATAATGATAGATTAGGATTTTTTTCTCGGATATAATTAGCAATTATACTAAGATGATATGCAAATAATTCATGTTGAGTACTAACACCAGTTAAACGTTGAAATTCTTCACATGCTGGATTTGTTAAAAAATAATAAACTTCATCGTGACCAATGTGAAATAAACGCATATGTGGATGTAAGTTTAAATATTGATCGATCATAGCAAATAATATGGAATATGTTCTATTTATACAAGGAGTTATTACTTGAGGATATTTTGGATTTTCACGTAAATCACTGAATTCTTTCAATTTTAATAGAAATTCCAAATGACCTATTATAAAAGGTAAATATAGAAATTTCAGTTCTAGTTTACATAATATCGTAATAAAATGTTTTTAATTGATAATTACTGCTTGCTTTCATTTAAAATACACTATCGATATGGTAGTGGAATTTTAACCGTATACGTATATGGATGTTTTTTGTAAATCTATTTGTAAAATTCAAGTATGTATCGAACAAACAATTAGGGATATTTTTGTTGACCTAGACAAATTTTATTTATCTATATATCTAGTTGACTTCATTTTTATGATGGGAAATCATCTTGTTGATTTTGAAAGATCACTTATGTGAGCATTAAAAAAAATATAAGAATTCACCTGGCTAGTATTAAAGAAATACCTATTAAGAGTCTAATCCATATCCATACTATAATCACGACTACTTTTTATATGCAGACAAATATTTCAGCAATGAAATAAAAATCGAATAGAGTTGTACAAATTGAAAATAAATGCGAAAACCTCGGATTTAAATCCGAGTGTTATGTGTACTTCAAAAAGTGAAAAGGTATATTAACTTTTTTTTTCTATAAGACATAGATCTCATCAAGATAATCCCTTGTCACTAAATTGCAAGGAGAAAATACAGGCGTNACTGTGTAGAAAATGTCATCATGATCTAACTCTCCTTTCGAGAGTTATCGTGTAAACGGACGGCCGGACGGACACACTGGCCGATTCTAGAGTGTACTCACTTTTTTGAGTACACAAAAACGAGAAGATGTTTTTTAAGTTTTACTGCTAAATCAATAGCATATAAAATGTCAACGTGTTCCTAAAATTTCCTTTTTTCCTCCATAAATATAATCTCACCGAAATGATAGGCGAAGATATCAAGTTTTCATTAGTAAAGTAATTGATACTTATAGAAAAAAAAAACTTTTTGTTCATATATCTACATTTATATATATATATATATATATATAACATTTTTCTCAAGATCTAACTGAAACATTTTTTTTAATAATATTCTTTAGGCTGATAATATGACTCACCATAAGTTTGTAATAGAGGCATAATATCCAAATGATTATCTTTTGCTAATTGATTGATTTTTTCAATATCATTCTTGGTATAAGCTTGTTTATGTTTGATATTATTGACGATACCGTCGAACGGAAACATATCTTCATATTCCATGCATATTCCATTTGCACCCAATCTGTGTAATAATGGGAATAGTTGTTCAAAATAAGATATTTTAGGTGCTGCACCTTTTAAATCAAAGTGAACATAAACTGATATCAGTTTATTAGCTATATTAGTAGGTTCAAATGGCGATGAACTATTTGTCTGAAGTAAAAGACGTCTTTCAAATGTTGAAACATGCTGAATTGGTTCAGAATATACAGTATGCAATTCCTATAAAGAGAATATGTATCACAATTCAGCCATTTTTTAAGGTTTACTTCACGTATGGCATCGTGAGATTTTACATTATTGTTATGTTCATGATCAACGTCAAATTGTTTTAATAAATTATTTTCAGCTGGTCGAAACTGATAACTAGCAGACTTTTTATGAAAATATTTTGTAAAACCTTTTATAATCAAGAAAGATGTGGAAAGAAGAATCAAGACAAAAAATATTCTCGATAACAGTGCACTTAATTGACGAATAGGTAACATTAGAATTGATCATTAGTTGTCAAATATTAAAATCTAAAAATAATCTTTTATTAAAATATAAAAAATTATAAAAAAATATTCGTAATACTTTCAAAAATTGAAAAGAAAAATTCAGTCTATTGAAGCATACTGTTCATGATAGAATAAATGTTTCTAGCTCAATAAAAATAAATGAAACCTGTGAATCATCCATGTTCAAAAGAACAGAGAACAAGTAATAGTGCATAGCTTCTGTTATTAATGAAAGTCTTGAACAGCTTCTTCTTAATAACTTTGTTTTCAAAAAATGTCAATACAAAAGTTGCGAGAATAGCTGTTTTCTATAAATTTAAATACCTATTCTAATGTGATTTTGTTTTTGCATTTATGTAACTTTTCTACATATAAATTTTAATCACAACGGTGAAATATTGAAAAATTGCATGAAAAAAAGAAGTGATACAATTTGAAATGAATTATTTTATTTCTCAAATAGATCAGAAATTTAGATATGAAATAAGATTATCAATTTACATATTGATTTTGTTCTATAAATTCGATAGATTTTTAAAGAAAAACTAGTTGATTTTTATGTTTCTCTCACAGCTATACTCATCTCCGCGAAAAAGCAACACTAGAAGTAAAACACTGTTACTCTTTTTTCACACGAAATTGTTCTCGTGTTCGTACCAAACCATGTTTACCTTTCTTCTCTCCTTCTCCTTTATTTCTATATAGAATGGCACTGAAACTGTTAAAAGAACCGAACACATTGATTTTTTAAGTGCAACCCGTTTATGAATACATTGCATTCGGTCAAATATTATATTTTAGTTGACTTTGATATGTAAACTCGTTGATGTTATTTCATTGAAAAAGCAGTAGAAAATATAAAAAGAAAATTTACCTCCATATATTGCTTAAACGAGATAGAATTCGCATTCTATTATCAATTAAATAAGAAAACAAAGAATTGAATACCATTAATGCATTAAATATATATTTTCTCTTTCTTTCTTCTCAGCGTTACAACATCCGCTGGCATGATCAGTGCATAGACTTGTCTATTGTAGGTGCTCGACTCGATTGAAATTTAATGAGTTCCCTTTTTTCTTCTCGTTCGTTTTACATATGACAAAGAAAAAGAAACACAAAAAAGAAGCTTCAATAGAATAGGTAAAGAGTTTAATGCCGTGTAGAGTTTGTGTTTCTTTTAGAATGTTGATGATTGAGCGATAAATTAGCATTTTTTTTTTCTCTTTTTCCTTTTTTCTCTGACTAGTTTGATTGAAAGCTGTCATTGAAATACTTTTGTTCTTCATGGCACGGTCGAAAGTGTATTTTGCAATGTGATACTTCGCGTAGTGGCGAAAGCATCGAAAGAAACAAGAAAGAAAAAAAAAGAGAGAAAAGGCAAATGTTCAAGTCAAATTATTATGTCAATTTCGTTGGAGAGCATTGCATCTTTGAAATTCCATTCAATATTTCAACTCAGCTTTCGCACATTGTGTTGTGTTAGATCTTGTCAAATATACAATCTCAATCGTCTTTGTCGAATCAACAGAGTTGATATAGTAACGAAAAATAAATAAAACAAAATCAAAAACGTATTAAACTATAAAAAACATGAATCAGATTTAAAAAAAAATAAGGATGTATGAATTTCATTATTTCTTTCACGTCTTAGTCAAATATGACAAGTAATGTCTATTTATTGAATGTTAGACGAAAAAAAAGGAAGCTGCAGTCAAAGTATACCATATGAAGAACTAGACATATTTTACAAAAGAACCAACATTGTCTAAGCATATTTGTTCTGTTTTAATCAATAAAAAGAGAAAACGATCTTTTTCGATCATTATAGTAAATAAAATGCAAAGGAATCCTAAACTATTCAGATAAATTAATGAAGCAACCAAAAATTATTATGTTGAAAAACATTTTTAAGAAAAAAAACTCATTGTTGAATTTTCTAATCAGCAAATATTCAAAAGTCTTATGACAATTAATCAATAGTTGAGTATTTTGATCAAGTGTCATCAAAACAATGTCTAGCATACTTAATTAGTTTTGGAGAAACAATGAAATTATTGTATCTTTTATTGTACAAGTAAATTGATTAGCTAATGACTTCCAGCCAACCATTGTACAATCTGACTTTTTTTCTAATTTTTTGTCTATTGCTTGATCGAGTATAAGATGATACAAACCTTATAGTTTTCATTCTGATAACAACTATGAGCCATGTGTATTATAGAAATTGTCTGCTGGCCATATTTAGAATAATCGTCAATGATTTCACAATGGGATTGTCTGTTTTAATGAATCATACTTCGAATTCCATAATTAAAAAGATTATATTAATAATTAATGATTACTTTCAATAAGAAATCCGGAAAATAGTAGTTATGATTCAGAAAAAAAGCTAAGTTATCAATATCGATACATCTTTATAGTATTTATGACTCATAATTATGGGCAATATAATAATCGAGCGCAAGTTGTATCTTATCCGATCGGTTGTTCTATAGGAAATAGTATAACTAATTAACTAAATTGTGCCAATGAACGTTGAATACAACACTGTTCAGTTACTCTTCAACTGTTCAAGATTTAGAAAGCATTTTCGAAATCATTTTTAAAATACTAGCCAAGAAGTTAACAGGTTAAAACAAAACTTATAATTACTGAAATATTTAAAATTTTAAAAAGATTTGAGTGACTGTATCAAAATCAGCAGCACTAAAAAATTTCGTATGACACTGTTTATTGTTGGTGAAAAGAAATGTTTCTCATATGAGGTATATTCTATTCCACAGAATTCGTATTATTCTTTTCATAGATATAATTAGTTATTCATTTTCTTTGATGAAACGTATATGGAATAATTATAGAAATGTTTTTTATGATAACTTTCAATGTTTTCTTGTCAAATCATAGATGATATTGACGGTATGGTATTGACTTGATATTTGTCAAAGAAAATTTTGTTGCGAATTTGTTTTTATTGCTATATAAACTTGAGAAAAACAACTTTTCAAATCTTATTTCCTTTTTTTCCAAATTTTCTTGTACGGTTCGTTGGTAACGACAACTCAATGGGGGAAAAGCTGATTTCATTGCTTCCGAGTGATTCCATTGATTCTGTGTGATTCCAGTACTATAAAATCAATTGTTTTCTCTTTGATTTTTTTATGACTAAACAAAAACCAATATCAGATTCGTGTTCAGAATGAAAAACTAATTGTAATCAAGATGAAAACAGCTGAATCCAGAGCATTAGAATCATGCGGAATCAACGGAATCACTTGGAATCAATGGAATCACCAGAATCAGCTTTTCCCCCCTTGCGACAACTACAGTATAGCAAGATACTAACGCAACAGAATCTATGTGTGTGGGAGAAGAATAAGAAAAAGAAAAAAGCGCTGATAAAAGTGGTGGCGTCAGAACCCGATTGATGGTAGTGCATTATTCTTTCTTTTTTCCCGCATAATTTCTTTTTTCTCTAGAATGAAGACTCATAGTCTACTATCCTGTGTTTTAAGTTTTTACTCGATATTTCTGCTCATATCAGCAGAGAAATCATCAAATACATTAGACATTCTTATGCCTGATGTTGTTGCTACTCATGTTAGTAATATTGAACAAAAATAAAAATAAATGTACTATCATATCATTCTATTAGGTCGACGATTATCTATGCACAGCATATGCCATGGATCAAGATAAAGCAACTTATATAAGTTAGTATTAAAAAATGATTAACTTTTATTTTCTTGAAGTAAAATTTTTCAATTTTTTAGCCTCTTTCAATCCATCGGCAACATCAAACGATGCTCATCATATTTTACTTTTTGGATGCACAGAACCAGGCAGTCAAGAAAAGATTTGGTAAGATATTCAAATAAATAGACTTAATCAGAATATTATTTTTATTTTGTAGGAATTGTGGTGAAATGTCTTTTGCAGATGACAGTTCTGCACAAAATTACAAAAGTGCACCAACTTGCGCCTCAGGTTCATCTATTATTTATGCGTGGGCTTTAGATGCAGAGAAAACTGAATTGCCGCAAGGTAAAATTTCTAATATTGAAAGTATAACTTTGAAATGCATGAAATTCATCTTAGATGTTGCTTTTAAACTTGGTGGTTCAACGCCAATAAAATATCTTGTATTACAAGTTCATTATGCCAATCTAGACAAATTTAAAGGTAATTTATTCAGTAATGTCTATTTGAATAAATATAATACATGATTTTAGCTGGTGAAACCGATCGCTCGGGTTTAATTCTTACCAAGTCCTCTACACCGTAAGTAAATGGATTTCGTCTAGTAAACAATGAGTCATATGGAATTATTTCTGCTTATTTACGAAACAAGTTTAGGGATTTTAAAAGCTTCTCTTACGTTTACCGTTTCATTTGATTTACATTTTTATAAAGATTCCCAAAGACTGCTGGTGTAATGTTGTTAGCAACTGGTGGTCAAATGCCACCTTATTCATTTGGTGATTGATTTTTCCTACTAGTTTTGTAGTTTCAATTTTCATTCTATGCTTTTGTGTGTGCTTCGTATTATTTGCATATATTCGTTGTGTTTACATGTAGTACACCTAAACGCGCTGGTGTTTTCCTTCTTTTGACCGGTGGTTATATTCAATCGAATACCGAAGGTCAGTTCACATCCCTCCTTTCATGTATCTTGCACTGTTTATGTTTGACATGCTTTATGTTTATATTTGACTAAGACATATTCTTTTATTTTGTAGAAGTTTTCGAAGCTGCCTGTCGAATTGATCAAGACATTGAAATGCATCCATTTGCTTTTCGTACTCATGCTCATAAACTTGGTAAGATTGTTTTTTTTGTGTTTCTAAGAAAAAGGTATTATTTATTTTCAATAAAGGTCTCGTAAATTCTGGATATCGAGTACGTGGTGAAGGTGATGACCAAGAATGGACAGAAATCGGCCGACGTTCACCTCAATTACCGCAAATGTTTTATCCAACTCAAAATGATGTCACAATTAAACAAGGTGACTATGTTGCTGCAGCTTGTACCATGTATAATTTACAATCACATATTGTGAGAATTGGGTATGAATAATTTTATATTTTATCAATAAATTAATGTTGATCATTTAGTTCGACTGGAAATGATGAAATGTGTAATTTTTACATGATGTATTGGGTTGATGGTGATCAATTATTACAAAATGATGTTTGTTCAAGTTCTGGACCTCCAAGATATTATTTTGGACACGATCGTGTATGTTCATCTCTTCTATATCTATTTAAAGGACTTTGCTTTTCTTTATTTATTATTTAGGATTTGAATGTGGATAAAATTCCTGAAACTGCATTCCGTGTTCCACCACCGCCAAATGGTCCAGCACCTGGTGAACCTTTACTGGGCGGTCATCATCACATGACGATGCAACACAAAGCTAATCCACGCAAACGACAACATCGCTATCAATATATCTTTTAGAGTTCAAAGAAAGAGTATTAATTTTATTTTTGAATATGATTTATCCTATTGATCTAACATTCAAGTCAAAATAAATACTATACATTATACGTGCAATAAAAATGAAAACGATTTTTATACGAGACTGATCTTGGATTTTACAATATGCTTTGTGTTAAATCCAAAGTTATTTCTGTTTTTTTTTGTTCAAGATAGAAATTAACATGAGATTGTCGCAAATGGCTTCCAAATAATAGCCATAATGTTAATAATGCATGTGAAAATTAACATCTGTTCGTCAGCTTTATATTTTTGAGATAGACATTCTATTGAAATAAATAAATTCTCTTAGTAACTACATCCTTATTGTGAGTATCATTTAGTAAAAATCATACTAACATTTTATCATTAAATGACGCTGTGACTAGTTGCGATCTTAAATATGAAGTAATAAATAGAGGAAAAGTGTTAGTTTCTTTTCTTTTTTAGCTTTTTCTTTCTTTTGATGTGTGAAATATGAATCGTATCGGTTTCAGTAAGTATAATTTAATACGACATATCAGCATTTACAAAAATATTGTTCACGACCTTTTTTAAAAGAAAACAAATATGAAAAAGAATATTTTTATCAAAAAGAATATAAAAAAATTATTGAAAAATGAGGACTGAGATTTGTTGTACTCGTTTCTCTTCACCAGTATCTATATGCTTAGCATAGGTTGCAACAGATATTCTAACAACTGTCTTATCCACCATGAATTCTGTAATAATGGATACTTCCCTGCTACGATATATAAAATCTAAATATTATTAACATCTCCTTTCACTACTTACGGTACTTGCACAAAATTTTATTTATGTTGTTTCGTTCTCATTAACTATGAGAGATCCACAAAGGACGAAGTCCATCATACAACTCTTGTGAAATACGAAGGCAATACAAGATCATTTTCATACGTGCTCTGTACTCATTCATTTTAACACGAAATAAATAACTTATTTCATCATCGAGATGAGTTAACGGTAGGTAGTTATTGAGAAATTGAAAAATGTGCTCTTAAATCCCTCGTTGATTATTTAAGTAGTTCGATAGTATTTTTATTCTCTAGGGATTAGACTAGCAACTTTTCAGTTCTTGTCAATTAGTCTGCATTGCTTGAAGGCTCGAGAATTGTGATGTTTTCGAACATCGTTTGACCTTGAGTTCACAACGTATATCTTAGAATTAGACCTACAACAGGTAATTAGACAGAAAATACATTTTATTAAAAAAATGAATAGTATCTACAATTGATAAAGAATTGAAATAACTTTAATAAAATAATATCATGACAAAGCACAAGGTCTTCTTAAGAAACATTTGAATCGTTGAAAGATTTTTTTCATAAATCATTTATTTTTACACATCATCAAAGAGATAAAGGTGATAGTAGTTTGTTTCATATTGTGAATTAAAAACATAGCCTAATTTTTATTTTACGTCAGCCATTAACAGTTCAAATAAATAGCATCTTTTTTCGTTTTATTCTTGTATTCAAGTCTATCAAAATTTTTCGATTTCCTTAAATATTACCAATGGGTACGGAAGATTTTTTCTTCTTCCAACAAGAGCATCAAATTAGCACAAAATTTATCCTTAGATTCATTTTTTTTAAAGATTAATATTCTATTTGTAACTATTAAAACTTGTCATGATTAGTATAAAACTAAATCTTCGTGCAAAAATAGAGTTAACATCTTTTTTATATTATTTCATAACAGTATTTATGCGTAGCTATTATTATTTGATGGCATGAAATGGCGACTCAAAGGCTATGTCAAAGCGTCAAAATAAATGTAATCATAACCACCTGTTCTTGATTAGAACAAAGATTATTTTCAAATAGATAGATTTACGACTCTATGATTAATTGTGAAAATTTGGCACATGAAGAAAATATTTTATTCTTGAACAAGAAGAAAAATGCAACAGAGGATTTTTAATTATTCGGCATTAACTATTTAAGTTTAGTGACCTTATTTTAAGAATAAAGCAAAATAATTAGATATTTCTAGATGCAATTTGTTTGTTTAGTGTACAACACTAATAATAGTAGAAGCGACCGTCTTCCTTAAAAATATGAGTATTATAAATATAATCTTATTTTTGTATTTTCTTTACGAATTAGTTGGTTTTTCATGTGTTAAAGATGATTTCAGGCGCTTCATATTTCATTATATATATATATATATGTATGTATGTTCTATTTATATGATGATATCAATTTCAAAAAATTGAAATAAGAAAATATTTTAATTACTTTTATATTCACAGCGAATCTGATTGACAAATCTATATTCTATTTGCACGATGAGGTACACCATTTAGTATTAGCTTGCCTATTTTTCTCATCTGTCGTTATATCCCTGTTTTTTCTCTCTCAATCGACCTATAAAAGACGTATTAATTCGAAAAATATTGAAAATTAAAGTACTGAATACAATTATGAAAGTCTATTTAGCCTTGATATATCTATGGTGTATTATACAATTTAGTGATGCTGATTGGGTTCGTGTATGGGAAGATAATTTCGATTGGGATGGTGGCATTGATCTCAACAAATGGGAATTTGACGTTGGTGGTCATGGCTGGGGTTCGTTATTTCTTTTTATTTATCTTTTATTTCTTTTTAAGTATAGGAAATAATGAAAACCAATATTATACACAAAATCGAATAGAAAATGCTCGTTGTGAGCGCTTTCCAGGTAGTGCAAATGGTCGTTTGATCATTGAAGCACGCAAAGTAGGATACAGAATTCATTGAATTCAGATTACTTTATTAGTTTATAATTCGACTTTTATTAGGAAGATTATGGTGGTAGTCGGTTTACTTCAGCTCGTTTGAAGAGTAAAGTAAAATGGACATATGGTCGCTTACAAATTCGTGCTTTACTTCCCGTTGGTCGTGGTATATGGCCAGCACTTTGGATGGTAAATTTCAATAAACTATATCAAAAAAAAAATTCTTTTCATAATAATCAAATTAGTTACCTGAAAGACAAGTTTATGGTAGTACCTATTGGCCAGACAATGGTGAAATCGATTTAATGGAACAAGTAGGTTATGATCCATTACGTATTCATTCGACAGTTCATACAAAAGCTAATAATCATATGTTAAATAATCATCCAAGTAATTCTGTTATTGTGGGTGATGCCACGACAACTTTTAAAATCTATACACTTGATTGGAATGCCAATACAATTGAAATGTTTGTTGGTAGTGAAGCTAATCCATTTCAAACGAGAATTTTTGTTTGGAATAAACATGGCGATTGGACAACCTGGTAGATTGGTTTTGAAATGGAAATTGAATTCTTTTTTTTGTTGATCTATTTTAGGCCATTTGATAAGCCATTTTTTGTTCTTCTTAACATTGCTGTTGGTGGTTCATGGTAAGAAGACTTCTGGTTTTTTGTAGACAGGCCTAAACAACATTAATATCTTTTTTTCTGTTATTAGGGGTGGTTCACAAGGAATTGATGAAAATATATTTCCTCGTCGAATGGAAATCGATTGGGTTTACTATTATCAATGGCGTTAAATGTCACAGTTGATTTTTTTTTCCGTTCTATCTTAAAGATCAATATAAATAAATGAATAAAAATAAATGCTTTCGTTTGATTTCATATACCTCTTATTAGTTTGATTTCATTAACAATATATCAAGTAAATACACAATATCGAACGCATCAGCTATGCAATCGAGAACAATTAAAATTGAACTTTATTTACTTTATTTAACATTTTGTTTTCCTAGAACAATAAATATTTTTCTTTAATTTGATTTAGATGTTTTTATTTTTATGATTTATGAGAAAAATCTACTTACACACTCGTTAATTTGCAAAGTTTACTAATTAGATCATACAACAAAACAAAATGTCGTTCTGACATGACTTCATATGTTATTCCTATTTCCTTGAAATAATTAGTCTTATATGCATTTATTCCTGTAGGAAATAAGTTGACGAGAAAGATAAATGTCTAATATACAATTGAACACCAATATATTTGAGTTCAATATTGTCTCTGAAAAATTCTGCTCGTAATATGAGATCACGTAGTGAAAACGAAGGAGGGTGGTCGTTTTGTGGAGAAATTGGCCCCCTCGAAAAATATGATTCCACCTGTCTAAAACACGTATAAATAATGTTTCTAGTACATTTATTCCTTAAACCATGCTAATATCAGCTCGCTCAGTAAACCTTTTGTTTAATGAAAAGCCTGATTGCTATTAACGATTAGACTCAATGTACATGCAACATTCGTGGACTCATTCTACCGGCTTAGTCGCTGTAAATACAAGGGTTTAAGGAATAAATGTACTAGAAACATTGTTTATACGAGTTTTAGACAGGTGGAATCNAAGTGCCTACGTATCCACTCGGTTTTGAACGCTGATTTTGAATATCGTATTAGTTTCGCTCAGTTAGTAGATTTTTCGAACGAAATCTGAAAACTACCAGTGAAAAACAGCATTAACGCGTGTACGTACGTTGATATCTGTCGAGAAATTTTTGGTGGTCAGTGTTTTTCTTTTAATATGTTTTGTAACATTTTGTAGCGCTTGAAAAGTGCTATCGAACCATGCTGAAACCAGAGTGACAGGCCGTTGGCATGGATATTTTTCCAGTGAGTAACTCAAATAGCAGCTCATTTTTTACATACATGATAGAGATGCGATCTATGTGAATTCTCATCAATCGACATTTTTCTTGTGTCTGCATATGCCAACGTGCACCGCTTGAAAAGCTCTATCAAACCATGCTAATATCAGCTCGCTCAGTAAACCCTTTGTTTGATGAAAAGCCTGATTACCATTAACGGTTAGACTCAATGTGCATGCAACATTCATCGGCTCATTCTACCGACTTAATCACTGTAAATACAAGAGTTTAAGGAATAAATGTACTAGAAACATTGTTTATACGAGTTTTAGACAGGTGTAATCATATTTTTCGAGGGGGCCAATTTCTCCACAAAACGATCACCCTCCATTTTAATTTTAATGTCGAACATCTTTTTAAAATATTCGTTTTAAAGTGTAATACTCTGCTGAAAATCATGTCACAACATGCCATATAGCGTGTTCAACTAATCTCTAAATCAAAATCAACATGCATAGTTCACTCAGAAAGATTAAGCTCATTTACTTAATTAAAATGAAAAAAATTCTATGCTTGACTTAGTTTTTTTAATAGAAAAAAGAATATCACGAAAAACTTATCTAATAATACAGATTGAGTAACTTAATTAGTTTATATTTAAATAATTATGCTTCGAAGTCACTTTCCTTGGTAACCTTTTTCTTTCTCTTCTCCTTTTTTTCGTACTTTCACTGAGTTACATTACGATTTGTTGTCTTTCACTAATGTTTAAGAAGCTTTTGCCGTGATTGTTTTCAACGCAGAAAGAAACATTATTTTCTTTACTTATAAAAGATATCCTCATTGCTTTTGTTTTTTCATCAATGAAATATAATCTCCTAACAAATACTTGATAATTAGCTGTTTCCGGGAAAACTTTAAGCGTGCTGAGAAGCTGAAGTCATCATAAATCTGTTTGTCACAAATTGATGTAAGAACAAGACAATCTTGTTTTGTTTATATTCACTATTCGATCGAAAGGAAATGTCATACACGACGAGTTATAATCAAATTTTTGAAATTCTTCGCAAAACCTATTCATCATTATCATCGAGACATTGTATTTTCAGAATGAAGAATATGGAATGATGATAGAACATTGCTCGTTCTTTTAATGATCATCATTAAAATGTCCGAAATAGAAAACATTCACTAATACACACACGCACATACATATATATATATATATATAACTATGCATAAATATATTGATAGACAGATAGATAAGCGAATGTGATTTTCTAAGAAAAACAATATTGTTGAATAATTTATCGCAAAGTAACATTTTCCGCCTACTGTCTTTGTTTTATGTATGTTATCTTGAACGCTAACAACAGCGGAAAATTTTCCATTATTTGTTATTGATTTTTTTTTGTTTTTTTCTGCTTGCTGTCATTTGTTAGTATGCCTGTGTCTATGCTATTCTTGTAAATGAGAATGACGAAGTAGCGCTACTCAAGAAAGATAAAGATTCTGAAAAACGAGCAACAAAAAATAATGTGAGGAAAGAACGTCTAACTGTAGAAAGAAGCGACAATGACAAGCAAAACGCATTTAAATAAAGAACAAACGGTAGGACAAGGCACAGACATCAAGCAGTCAATCCATTATTCAATCTTTAAACTACATTGAAATTCATCAGTCTCATTTATTTGAGTCTGCACAAATGGAAAGAATTCATATGCGTGGTCGGCGATGGTCTGATGCTGTAGTTTCTAAGTAAGTAACGTTTATTATTATTATTATAAAAGTAAGAGAATTTAGATATTGCATGCTAAGTCATCACTCTAAATAATCGTCATAGACATCTTTATTTTGCATTTACATCTATCCATAGTCTACCAACACACAAAAACAATAATTAATAATTAATTGTGAGCAGCTATGTATGCAACTAATATTCAATGAATTGAAAAAAAACTTGAATTGAGAGGGTTTCACTTGAATAAGAAAAAAAAATTAGAATTCAGTTACTGTTCGCTGGAAGAATTTATTTTATTCTAGTTGATGTGTGTTCAACTATCATTATTGTGTTTATGAAAAAGACCTAATTGGATTTTTTACGTTTTGTTCCTTCATGTTGACATTGATAAAAATGAACATCATTTGTGCTGAGTATTTTCTAAAAATAATTTCTATTTGTGTAACACAATTAATGTTAAGATAGACAAGTAACAATGAATATTTTACATGCATCTGCAATCTCATTCAGATGATCATACGTGATGGTAAATTAAAGGAAAACGTATAATTACGGTATCGAGGTCTATGTGGGCGTTTCAGTTATTGATGCGACATGAAGAAATACTTCATCATTATTAAGATGAATAGCTGTCAGGCTACATCGGAAATGCGTCCGTTTCTTATGATGAGAAAATAATCGTTTTTCTCAGCGTAAACGTTCATAATATGTTTCCAAAGTCGTTTAACATGGTGTATATACGTATATATACGGCTGTTTCTTGATTAGAGTATTTATCTTCAGTTTATTGAACTGCATAATTGCAATAGATTGAATATGATTGATTGCTACATTTTTTTTGGGTAGGTGACATAAAATAAATATGTAAAAAATGTCATTATCTCTTTAATCAAAAACAAACGTGTATTTATATTTTTTTGTCGTGTTTTACTTTTTCAAAACCTAACACATGTAATGATTTTGAATAATTAATTTCGAATTATTCGTTAAAGACTTTCTATTAAGAAGTTGATTAAATTCTACTTTGTCTCGCAGAAATTATCAAAAAAAAGTATCTATGAGGTCTGCGTAAATTGATGTTCACTAAGAAGTCGTAGTTAAATTGCTTCTCTGTGTTTGCAATTTTAATCTAATTGTATTTTATCGTTACGTGGAAGTAGAATAGAAGCAATTTGAATCTCTATTCGTTTCATATCTTATGAATTTCGACGAAATACATGAAGAGATGTTTCGATCAATCCAATTATTTATTTATTCTTGTACACATATAATTCTGATTTTTTTTGCATTAGAGTTAGATTCTATCGACCAAGAATACGAGAGAAAATGAACACAGTCACGGGTCAACTAAATTTGAACACATTCAGAAACAGGAAACATTCGAGTGAAACAATGATATATACCCGAAAACTTTTTGTGGGTACTCTTACATCGAACGTCGTTGTGAAATTTCAGTTTTCATTGAGTTTGAATAGTATTTGATAAACATCTCACTTAAGAAATCTAGTGTATAATTCATAATGAAAGAAATACTTATAGTAAAGTTGTATTCTATCTTATGATTCTTTTTCGAATATGAACTCATCATTGAAGAATTCCCAATACTAAAATTCTACTTGATACTTTAAAAAAAAACTAATAACTCAGAAAGAAATCAGAGTGAACCACCTATAATTAATGCTATAGAAAAATTCAATTATATCAGAGAGGTAGCTAGTCTCAAAAAGAATTGTATCAAAATCTAGTGAAATTCTATTCAATAAAATAAATGAAACTGGAAAAGAGAAAGTTCAAAAAATGGAATCTTGTGTTGGACCTCTTTAACAGTAAAATGAATCGAACTTAGTGGAAAAGAGAGAAAAGGAAAATAGCGAAAGAAAGACAAAGAAAACTTCCATATGTGGATATTTTCTTTTCTTTTCTTTTTTTCGCTATTTTCCATTAACACCAATGAATCATCAGATATATGCATGAAAATATTATCTGTTTGATATTAAATGTCTCAATATACTCATCGCTTTTATCGCTTTTCTTTTTCTACGTAGCATTTGACAATTTATAGTGTATCGTACAGAAATTAACAATAAACAATCTTCTAAATTTAACATTTAATTCAGAAAGACACAAATATCATGAAATGTTTGACCATCAATATTTACTCTAGTAGATAAATACAAATGAGTCTCAAACTGATAATAAATGACAAAACTTGTCTAGGAAAAATATTTATTTTACAAGTAATGCAAATGTAATTGTATATTTGCTATCCTGAGAATTAGACTAAAATTACTTGAGTGCAGCAGTTCAAGCACTGAAAACAGATGAACACGCCTTTGCGATTAATTTTGCCGTTAGAATTTCTCTGGCATTGATTATATTTGATACGCAAGTTCTTATAATATTTTTACTATTTTCTCTGTTGAAAATGATGAATATAATTCATTAAATTATAAAATAATAGAATTATGTTAAAAAAAAGTAAGTTATCTATATGCGGATATCTAAAAAAAAAGGTTTCGCATTCTTTTTCTTTTTCTTTCAATTTTGATGATATCAAATCAAGAAATTATTTATTTATGCATTATTGTAATAAGGAATCTTCTTTTTTGGCAAATCAATCTAAAATTTCATTATTGTTTTCTTTTTAAACATACAATGTGTAAGCCATTCGTTGCGTTCTAGTCGATTACATGATTTTACATTTTGTCTATCAATTTGTTTATCATGCAACATGTGATATTGAAGTAAAAGGAATAAAGTCGAATACATTTTTTTGATAATGATAACCATTAAAAATATGAAGAAAAAAACCACATTTTCAAATCTGTATTGATCTTTTTTCTTTCTGGGTTAGTATCAGTACGCTCCTTTTGTACTTATCAGATGAACATCGATGCAGAAATTGTTGCTGACGAATCATGAATAGATCTATTATTATCATTATTAGATGTACACACAAATACTAAAATGAATCAGTAGTAAAAACACCTAATAATAAGAACAACAAGTCGTATCAAAGCTGTTTAGGGAAAATCAACAACAATGTCAAACACCATTGATTGATCATGATATCTACAGAAATAATCAGTGATTGTTTTTCCCTAGTTGATATAAAAAGGTATTAAGCCGCATTATTGTTAAAAAACGCTCGAAGATAATAGATTTATGGTGGAAATAATAGCTATTGAAATAATATTGTAAACAGCTTTTAATCTAATGTAATTGCCATTTTTGAAGAGCTTTATGCAAATAGAACGAACAATAGATAGCTATAGAAAGACACATCGGTTTCCTTTTAACGGAACAAAAAGGACTATAAACGCAGTTGAATGCTGATTTATATGATTCTATAGTAGAAAATAAATCGAGCAAAGTACAGTTCTCTTTTTAGGCTACAAGAAAAAACGAAGGAAAGTTTATTAGTTAATCTTGATTCATCTTCATTGAAACGTTATTTTGCAAATTCTTTCTTTCTTCTTAGGAATTAAGAATGGCTGTCCTAAAAATAATTTCTTTTCTAAATATTCATGAATATGTGCATATATCTATATAATGGCTTGAAGGCATTACTAAAGCACACACATACTTCAAAGCTTTATGAAATCCTTCTTACTAAGCATTATATGAAGCATCGATGATATTGCTTTTAACTAAAAACAAATTATAGGAAAAAGAAATCAAAAGTTCTATATTAATTATCATTCATAGTTATTACTAAACATTTTCATCATGGAGTTCGATCGTAAAATAATGAAAAACGACATGCTTGAAACTATTTTTGAACTTTCTTGTTCCATAATTTTCCTTGGAATCACGACATATTTCCTATCAAATATATGATCTATAATAGAAGGATCATGATCCTTATTTACACTCCATGTTCTTTTTTTTCTGTATTGGATGCTCTTCAGTCGTAGAAGAGTTCTCACTTTCATATATATATATATATGCTGTCTCGGTAGTTCTCTTTTTCTCCCTCCCTTCAACAGCAATTATATGAGAATAAATTCTAGTACTTAGAAATGGGAAAGAATGGCATATAATGGAAAAAAACAGAGAAGAAAACTTTTTCTAGATATATATATATATCCCTTGTTTTGTTATGTGCTCTATTAGCAAAAGCACAAGTGTAAAAAAATAACTTCGTAATGACAACATTACCTCAACAAGAATCGAAATTTTCTGCTGCACTTTCAAAACGGTAGACATTTATTGAATTAAAAATATAATTTAGATTCACTTAAAGATTTATCAGAATAATTATTTCAATAAATTTAGGTTTGAAAATGAAGCTGTATACTCGTTTTTGGAAAATTTTGAAGCTGTTGCACAAAAACATGAACGACGACGACAAAAAATAAAAAAAGATGTATTTAGACGAAGAAAAAAAACTTTTCTTTTTAAGTATTCGTTGTAATTTTCTAGGAAGACATTCAAAATGAAAAATTGCCTGCTGAATATAGAAATATTTTTACTGTAAAACCTAAAAAAATATCATCAAAAGAATATGAATTACTCTATATTGAAACATTATATACAATAAAACATAAAATTGGTTCAACAACATCAAAATACATTCAAGGAGAAAATGATCTTTATATTTATGCACAAGAAGCATTCGAATTATCAAATGAAGATCATCATCGTTTATTCGATAAAGCAAATGAAGAAAAAGTTTGTGTTTCTTTCATAAATATGATAATTCAATTTTGACTTGTTTTCTTGTTCTTCTTAGCCACCTATATTAATCTTAAATGTAGAAATAATTGAAGCAAAAGATCTCGAGGCGAAAGATGCGAATGGTAAAAACAATTAGCTTCTTTTAATAAAATTTCTTTGTATTGAATAAAATAGGATTTTCTGATCCGTATTGTATGTTGGGCATTGTACCTGAAATTCGTCATTCTATTATTCTCCAACAACCGAATGGTGGTGGAGTTTCGTCTGATGAAGAAGGAGCTAATGCTAATTTAGTACATGATAATAAACTTGGTTTTATGAAACGTTTAAAAAGTTTTCGAAAATCAACAAATCGACGTTCACAAGGACGTGAGAAAACGATTTCAACAACTAGTTCAAGTTCACAGAGTAGCGCCTCTTTAAAAGATAAACTTCCTGCAAAATATATTCAAGCAACAGATGTGAAAACAGCAACATTGAATCCGATTTGGATGGAAAAATTCCGTTTGTAAATATATAATACGATTCAAAATCTAAAAAGTTGCGGTCTTCTTTTTTGTTTTTTCCAAGCCGTATAGAAAGCGAAAAATCCGAAACCTTTCATTTGGATATTTGGGATCATGATGATGAATTTTCAGTATTTGAAGCAGCAACCAAATTAAATCAAGTGCAAGGTTTTAAAGGACTTAACCGTTACTTTAAACAAATTGCACAATCAGCACGAACAAATTATTTAACTGAAGGTTCACATGTTGATGATTTTTTGGGTTCAATAAATCTTAAAATAAGTGTATGCTTTAAAGTTCAATTTTTTCTTTGAAACTCTTTTGGCTTATTTTCTTATTTCAATTAGGAAATTCCTTCGACTGGAATTGATAAATGGTTTTCATTGGAAGGTCGAAATGAAAGTTCTAAAGTTCGAGGTCAAATACATATCCGAGCTAATTTAACAACACGAGAGGATCGTGGAATATCTGAAGAAGATAATTGGACGGATATTAAAGAGCATGTTGAACTTTTAGAAATATTTATTGATCATGAATTAAAACAATTCAAGGTTTGATTGCTTTTCCTTTGAATTTAACCTAGAAATAGTATGTCTTCAGATGCATATCTCTACATGATTTTCGAATAATAACACCTAAATAAATGAATAAGACTTTTAATACTATTTTCAAATATTCAAATCTAATCAATATCCAAATAACTATTAGTTTCTTTTCTTTTTGTTAAATTTCAGGGTGAAACAACGCAATGGACAGGTGAATTATCTCGTGGAGCGGAAACAATTTTACACCAACATGCAATACAAGGTGGTATAACAGATATTCAACATTCAATGTGTCGTTGGATAGCATATTCACAAAAATATTCTGAACATATATTAACTTATAAATTATTATTATCAATTACTGAACAATTAGAACAAACATGGAAATCAAAATCATTGAGCAGAGATGAAAGTGATATGTTACGTGAAGCGTTCACAGTATTTATAAACGATTGTTTTAAACAATTAGCAAGAATTCGAGAACTTTTTCCAGCTGCCAATAAAGCTTCGATGGAACGACTTGAACAACTTCTAACGTAAATTCAAAAGAATGTGTATATATATAGATATATATATATTTACTTTATTTATTTTAACTTTAATAAAAGTATTCTCGCGAAATTACATGGTATGGAAGTATTTCGTTATTGCTGTCCGTTTCAAAATAGTCTTCAATATGAATTAACATCTATGATGAAAGTAAGCTTTTAAAAGAAAAATCTGCTTTTTGTAATTGTCTGTTTTATTCAGACAAGCACAATTGAATGGTTTGATCGAATGGCTACACAAATAACAAAACCACGCTTAAGAGTAAGCTTTATTTTAATCAGTATAGAAATGTAAAAATAATTATTCTCATTAGTCTGATGAAGATACATTGAGAAATGCCATTGAACTGGTTTATCTTATGGTTGGAGATGGTAAGTTGATCTCTACCAGATGTTGTCTGTCCATTTAATTTTAACGAGAAAAATATATTATTCATATCATCAAGTTTACGGTATCTGTATAGTTGAGATTAAAGTTTAAACTCTTTCGATGATGCACTATAGACAAATAAAATCATGTTGAAAAACAATTTCAACATAAAAAATTCAACATATTCTTTAATTCATATAAAATTGAGGTGAAACTACTAGTAAGATTACCGGCCATCTTGAATACACAGACATGGTAGATAAAGAACAGTAACACTTCATTTATTTTGAATATCTAATGATGAAAAAATAATATTTAAGAACATATAAAATTTCATTTCTCTTTTTTTAGCTCATTCATCCATTAAATATTACAATCCAATATTTGAATCGTATGTTTTTTCTATAATGAAAATATTTTGCACCGAAATCTGCTTTACTTTTAGTACTGTAAAAATGTCTTTTTATAATATTACATTTAAAAAAATTGATGAAAAAGTAATACCATGATCTTAAATATGTTCATGTATATATTTTAAATTTTCTTTAAAATAAAATAGCTGATGGACATTATCATAAAAGCTCTTGAAGAAGAAGTAAGGTTTCTTATGCTGGTTGAACTTCACAAGTATGTTGTTTTAATTAACAGCTTGGTGATCAAATTCATCAATGTCCATCGAAATTCTTGGAAGTCAAAGAACCTGATTCAGTTGATGTTCTTGCATTTGCATCAGGAGCTGAACAAATAAGTTTATGTTTGTTTGAACTTTATTTATCACTTCACGAATTATCAAAGTATAAAATTTATGTGAATGAAACGTTTGTATCAACAAATTTTAATAACTTTCAGAAGATAAAACCACAAAAAAATGTTTTTCGTTTTTTTTTCTGTTCAGCGATCGAGCAAATCTAAAAATTTCACAATATCATGGTTATTTTGGAGCGGCTGTTAAAAAATGGCTGTCTGTGGCTCGAAATAAAATTCTTCATCGTATTGAACGTTCAGTTGAAAATGATAAATATGAAACTGTATTAACAGCAACATCTAATGTTAAATTTACGGCTTCATCATTAGATGTATCGAACTGTTTCAGTCAAATTGCACAGTTTTGGCGAAGATTAGGTATCGAAAGAAAAGCTTGTCTTTTTAAATGTAACAAAGTTTGTAAATTTAGCATGGCCGGATATGATTAGTTCAATTACGTATCTAATAAAAATAACTGAAGATATGGCAAATGCCGCACGTTTATATGCAACATTAGTTGAAGCGAAACTGAATACAAGAAAAATATGTGAAGCGAATGATGTAGCTTGCTTTACACAAGAAGTAAAATTCATTTTTCTTTCATCTTTAAAATAAAATAATTTCTAATCTTTTTTTAATTTTAGGTTTCTTTAGCTGTCAATGATATTGAACGTATAAGAGAATCCTTCAAAACTTTACCCATTGAATTGTCTTATGATAAATTATTAGTAGCAGCTGAAAAATTCCATCCCATCGCTGTTGTGGGCGAATATAGAAAAAAGATTGAGACAACGGTTGCATGTTGCAGTCAAGAAATAATCGAGAGAATTTATCAAATCTTGAGTAAACTTGCTACTATGATGGAAGTCGAATTAAAACAATATACATTTCATATTATCGAAGCACCAGAACTTGTTTTACTTCAAGATACTGTTCAACCACTGATTACATTTATTGATGTTCGAGTTTTATCATGTAAAGATTTGTTAATAAGACAAAATTTTACAAGGTAACGTAAGTCACAATGAAAAAATAGATATTCGAAACATCAAAGTAAACGAAAAGTTTTCTAACTTTGTTATAATATTTCTTTTCATGTCTAAAGTAAAGCTATTCTAATAGCTTAAGGTAACTCTTTTGAAATATAGAAAAACTTCAATGGAAGAAGACGAACTTCTTATGAAACTAGAGCGACATTTTTATGTTCAAATCTTTTTCCTTCAAAAACTGCACGCATCAATCTATCGATTTTGATTTGATGTTCAACATTTTGTTGAATATTATAAGTCAATGAATGCATTTGCAAAAACTTAAGTACCTTGAAACTCATTTTTATCGAGTCGCATCTAGACGACTGCAATTTTTTTTAAAAGTAACCATCTTAGCTTTTTTGATGAGCTTTCAAACACTTCAGTATAGGAAAAATTATGACGAGATTCCATCAACTGATGGAGATTAAGATTCTCACAAACTTACGATTACAAAGTCATCCGACATATAATAAAGTGCCATGGCATCTATACAAAAATCTTTGAACTGTTGAAATTAAGTGTTCTTTCATTTGTGTCTAGTCTACGAAGTATGAAATGATTTTAGTTACAGGCTTTTTCGATTATATATCACAAAATTAATCATTATTATTTGTTTTTATCTATCTCATGGTTGACTATCTTCTCTATTCAAACAAAATATATCTGATACGATGATTAAAAGTGATAGACAGATCGCTAATATACTGTTTTAGTTTTCGTAAAACTAGGCTAATGTTATTTTACCACAATTGTTCAGACTTCCGAATTCATGGACTTGTCTAAGTCACAAATAAAATACCTTGTTACGCTGGTAATGATGTTGATAAAAATTGATTCATTTTCGTATCATACCGCATTTTCAAGAGTCTAACGTAGCTCTGAATTCGAGATTATGAAAAATATTCATCATAATAGGTTTTTAAATCTGATAAAAATCATGTCTTTTCTTATTTTATCGAATTTTATTAGTAGGTCTTACAGATTTTAAAGCACACTACGAATTGCTGCAGTTAATTCGTTGTTAACATGTGCTTTTGAAAATACTTTCAGTTGACATTTTTTACAAAGTCAATTTACATGCATTTTTAAAAGTTATTTTCACTTAATAGATTATTAGAACTTGTTTGGGCTATTGTAATGGATCAGTTTCTATCTGAAGTCGAACAAACATTAAACCCAGTAAGTAGATTACTGTCTTTGCGACTTGATTTTCTAGCTGCTTATTTCCAATAAAATCTAGAGAACAAACTCATCTTATGCAAGATTAATGAAAGCTTTAGATTCATTAGTTGATTACTTTCATTCTGATGAACAAAATTTAGCAAAAGAAGTACTGAAAACTGAAAAATATAAAGTAAAGTATAAGATTATGGACATACGCAATAATCACAGGCGTTATTTTTATATTTTAGTTATTAAGAAAATTAATAAAATATTATTCAATGGATACACATTCATTAATTAAACTATATTATCAAGTGCGTCAGTTGTTTGCTCTTAGCTTTATATTCGTTTATTTTTTGTTTCGAGGAAAAACTACAAGAACAAGAACGTTCAAGTATCATAAATCAATCTTCATCTACATCAGATTTAGGAAAACTATATTGTCGTGCATATTATCATTTAAAAGAAGAAACACTCTATGTTGAAAGTAAGTCTTATATTTTGATTATAAGATTTTGAAAAAACTTCTATCTCTTTAGTTATATCATGCAAAAATCTAAAACCTTGTGATTCAAATGGCTTAAGGTATGAATGAAAATTTTTAATTGGAAAATAAACCAAACGGTATCCTCTTCATCATAGTGATCCATATGTTGAAATTCAATTATGTCCCAAATTTCTCTATCCACATATTGAAAAACAACAAACATCTATTATAAAAAAGTCTTTAAATCCATCATTTAATGAAAAATTTGAATTGTAGGGAAACGAAAAAAGAATTCAACAAAAGAAATATAATTTTTTCTCCTGTCTTTTAGTCGTTTGACAGAAAAAGAATGTACTTTATCCAGTGGTTTCATACATTTCATTGTGATGGATCATGATTTAATGTGGTCAAATGACTTCGAAGGAGAAGCTTTTCTTGAAATATCGAAATTACCTGGTATTCCTAATGATTCAACAAATGATAGTCGACTTTTGGATGAATTGAAAAAAGTTGAACTTACACTTACACATCCAAAAGGTTGGAGATAAAAAACAAAAGTTGAACTGGATTCAAATTAATTTGTTTTTTTCTTTTAGTTTTGCGAAGTCGTATTGTTGACATATTAGAAGTACGTGCATCAGACAGAACGGCTATGGAATTCGTTCGACAGAGACGCGAAGCAGAAAGTCAATAAAAGAAAAGGTTTTTTCTAGTTCTTTCTTTAAATGTAAATTGTATTCATAAACATGATCGATTTGTGAGGCAGCACCCGTATTTTTCTATCTGTAATTCGTGTAATAAAAATGAAAAAAAACGATCGTAGTAGTTATTAATTTTTGTCGGGTAGCTGTTCTGCATGAATTATGTATAATATTAGTTGATTTTCGTATGAATAAAAATCTTCCTTTAGCAATCTACTCATTAGGATGCGAACGCCTTTCATTGTATGATCTATCTGAAGTCTGTTGCAATAAATTACGTTTTTATGTGGATATTTTTCTCTTGCGGTGGAACGGAAAAAAAATCAAAAACAGTTTATTGAATGTAATTACATAATATTCGTCATTGTTATCAACATCGGAAAAATGTTTTAGATACGTATTCATCTTGCTAAAATTCTAAGTAGGAGTGGATAGAGAAACGTTTTTCAAAGATGGTAGATAAGAACCGATTATGCATGGTTTTCATCATGATATTTTCTATTTCCAATTATTCAGATTTATTCTAGCGCCAGTTTTGGAAAAGGATGGAAATGGTTTAATATGCTTTCAGCTCACATCATTTCACTTGTTTATAGTTGTCACCATGCATTAATTTTCAAAAAATCCTTTTAATATTCTGGAAGAAAGTGTTGTTATATCGACCATGATTCAGAACATCCGTATATATATATATATATATAGAATACCTAATATCCAAAGGAAATAATAATTGCAACTCTGACTCTGCCACGTTCTGTAATTTTTCTTTCAAATTAGCCAAGAAATAAATTGCTTAACCCTTTCCGGCCCACTGTTTGGAAATTGCCGTACCCCCCCCATCNCCACTAGAGGAAAATGTTGCCATATGGCAACACCGGGCCGGAAAGGGTTAAACAATAGATGCAATACTTGATGATGTTTTAGATAATTACTTTGGTGTATACAAAAGTTTCATGAAAAAACTCATATTGGCCAATGATTGAATATTTGTCATAAGTTTTGAAAATATATTGAAAGTCACGCCGTATTCAGGAATTATAAAGAATGAGATTATACATTATTGAAGAACCCTCAGCAGAACCATCATAACTCATTGAGAATATCAACAATTGCGCTCGAATTCGTTCCTATCTCCTTCTGTGAAAATAAACAAAGGAAATCTATATTCTACAGCAGCTATGACAGTCATGCATTTCTCTGCACACATTTTTTGTTTGAGGCGGATACAAAAAATACAATATAGTTTGTTCTATTCAAGAGTTGGGCAATCATGAACGTACGGTCAATTAGACAACGACTTGCTGTTGTTTAGTTTTTGTACATAACTCTACCAAATCTTATCAGTGGATCGTTGATATCAATTTAGAGAAAAACATTTGACTCGTTTATCTGTTGTCTTTTGTATTGGATCTAAAAGTAGGTTTTTGTGTGAAAAAAGACGTTTTTCAGTATTAAATTGCTAAATATTACTTTGAGAAACATTCTTCACAAAATTTTGTTCTATTTCTCTATTCACATTTTGTAATCGACGCATATTTCTTATTGCATTAGCTGCTTTTTCTTGAACAATCAGATCATCATCACCGATCAATTTAAGCAAATTCTAGACATAGAATGAATCATGATTTTGACATTTTTATTGAATAACATATTTAATTACCGGTGCTATTCCAACATCATGTAAAATACCACAATTTGATGGAACACGAGAAAGATCATAAATCACTTTAGTTAATGGTTTATTAAGTTCTGGATCTTGTTCTTGTAAATAATGTTTCAACGCTATCGCAATACGTCGATTACCTAATTGTTCTTGATTTTTTGGTAAATCTGATAGATTAGCTAGAGCATCACAGAATGGTTTCCTCAATTGAGCACAATCCTGTTTTATAAAAAGAAAAGAAAAGTATCATTTCATTTCAATCAAAATAATTAACTATATGAAGCAAACTAGATAATTTAATTGCGAAATCTTCGAAACAATTCCAAGATCGGTTAGAATTTTTAGATTATATTCGTCTTTAACAATTTCAGCAATAATGGCTAGAGTAACTGCAAGCACATCAATATTTTCAGTTGACAACATGTTTAAAATTAAATAAAAAACGCCATCAAATGAACGTATTAATTCACCATGATTCTCAAAATAGAACAAATAAACACTGTCTAAATTACATAAAATGACTGAGCATACTTCAACCGATGCCAGACAATTTCTAATTGCCCAGCCTGCAGCTATTTTAACAGATGATGAAGCTAATTTAAATAATGTCCATAGTTCTTGTAAACCATCATTATCAATAATCATTCTTTAATTTAAAGAAAAACAAATTTGAAATGGTTTCTTTTGTCAATTATTAACACAATGAAGAGCACAACAGTAGTAATACTATATTGTAGAAATTCTATTGCGAAATTCACTTAATAGATCAATACTGCTCTTTACCATTTATTTACATAGATACGAAGAAATACTAGCATCAATATTGTCATCTACTTCTTCATGCTTACTCATATTGGAAAATATGTTACTATTTTCAATCTCTTATATATTCTTTTCTTCTTCGTAAAGCTTTGTCTCATTTGTAACTGATAATATCAAAAGTAACTGAGTAATGTATTTCTTCGCTGTTCTAGAATTGTCTTTGTTTTTACTCTGCCTCACTATTTGTAATCAAAGATTGTACACATGAATGCCTTACTTTTTTTTCTAAAATTTGATTAGATACTTTTTTCTTCTATATTTTTTAACTAATTAATATGGTATTAATTAAAGATTTGTATAATTGAAATGATACTCAGAGTCACAACAAAGCTGCTCGTCTTTGTTAGATGAGATCCAAAACTAGTTTTATGATTTCGTTATTTACTGTTATCTTTCTTCTTCTATTTTCTGTCCTCATCGATCTGTATGATTTTTAGATTATTTGCAACTACTAAATATTTTATTCAGGCATAAATATCATAAATACATACAGTTGCATATTCATTTTACTAATTAAGAAATGTAAAAAAAACTGTGAACGAAGCCAAAGGACATTGCAAACAGAAACGAAAAAATATTCTTTTATGTTTTCACATTCTATGCGCTTGAAAGTTTTGTAAAGCTTTCGATTAATAGATAAAACCTATGAAATTTCACTTACTTTCTCGATCGAAACCTACTTTGATGCTTCGTTGTCGTTTCCACACTTTTGCAATATAAATAAAATATTCAATTTAATGTCCGGATTATTTTCATTTTTTAAACACAAAATAAACTGTGAGAAAATTTCTTCTTGCTTAAACAATTCAATGGTTTGAGGGATCTTTGTTAATTCCCTTAATGATTTGATAATACGTGATAAGTATAGAAAATATGAAGAATTTTTCAAAAAATTGATCATATTCAATATAATATCATTTGATATATTTTCATTATTGCGAATAAATTCTGTTAAAATATTTATTATTGAACAAAATATTGATGGGTCTTGAGTATGTTCTAATAATTTTTTTAATTTTTTAAAACCATATTGATAAATAAATTGTAATAGATTCAAATCAAGTGATAGATAATAAAGAGATTCACATATGACACGATTGAATTCAATATTTGTTAAATCAATTAAATTTATTAAAGATATTATTATATTTTTGTCAATCATTTGTAAACGAAATATGGGCTACGAAGAAAAAATTTCTCTTTTTTTCAAAACTTGAGATGAATTCAAGATTTTCGAATGAATACTTTCAATGTATTTTTTTAATAACAAAAAAATATCCATTTAAAGTAAATTTAAGTTATCAATATCCAAAAAATGGATCTTCATTTAATTTCTGATATTCAGAAAATGTCTGAAGTGCACACATAGGATACGTTAAATGCATTTCAAATCTTCGTACTACTTGTGGCTCCAAATTCAAGTAGATAGTGTATTATCAAACTAGTATTGAAAAACATGCAGCATACATTTACTCCTCGTGGACGACTTTGTAGACTAGTAGACATCTGTATTGTTTTCATAGGAGAGAGGAACCCGTTATGTTTAGTCATCGAAAAATATTCGTTTAATATAAGGATATTTTGTTACCGACCTCGGATTTAGTAAGTTTCGGACTCGATCTTTGCATTAGCTTTATAGATGTTATCCAAATAGTGAATAAAACTGTTTTTTTTTATGATAGAGTGCAACTAATAGTGACTCAAACCCGATCAATTCGATGTTGATAGATTCCTATGTATCTCTCTGTCTCTTTATTAGGATAGCACTCAATATATGACACTAACAAAGACAAAGTATCTCACAGTATCAGTTTTTGTTTAAACTTATGATAAATTCAATTAGTATTTTTGGAAAATAAATCCTACAATATTTAGATTACTTCAGATCGTCTAGTCATCCCTTTATGTATTTTCTGATCATGTTTAGGGTGCATTTCCAAAACTATAAGCTGCTGTGTTGATAGCAACATATTTAAATACGATTAAGCTATCGTAGACGTGCTTGGGTAACTAAAGAAAATGATTGAAATCGATTCGAAGTGGTATAAGTTCTTCTCGAGGATATTCAGATATATGAATGTTAGCATGTTCAGTTTCAAACATCAGAAGATGTTTATAAATTGAGTAGTTCTTCATAGTACTTTTTCAAAGTCAATTCTGATTGAAAGAGAGTCCATCGAATTATTTTAGTAAATTCATTCTATTATATCATTTTTTCCATGTAATTATTTCATGCTGTCAGAGCTATGTGGTAAATAGCACGTTTTACTAACAAACTAATTGGTTGAAATGTTATAATTGGCTATGAACTTCATAAAAAAAGAGTCGATGTATTTATTTGTACTCATAGTTAAATCATTTTTGTAGAAGAAAGAAATCTTATGAAGAATCTAACTTAAAAGACAGAAATTCATGTACTGTTTGGCCTGAAATCGTTTAACCATGTACAAAAGACAAAATCCATTTAGGATGAACGTAGCATTTAATACACATTTCAAATACAGTTAAAAGTGATTTCGTATGTCAATTTATTCTATAGCAATGAATCTAGTCAAAGAAAATGTTAAACGGACCATTTTTTCGTACATCTGCATAATTTATGGAGACATTTTCTTGATGTAAACATTAACCGATAACAAAAGGTTTATCATGGTACTGTAGGAAAAGGCAAATACAGTTGATAGATATTCAAAAAATATCTCAAAATTTATTCAACTGAGTTCTATTATAAAATATTGAAACTCATTTTAAAAACAGAATTGAAGGCTTTCATTCGGACTTATAGAAATATATTCTTAGAAATTTGAAAAAGCAAGATTTCTTCACATCTATTTCTACGAATCAATAAAAACATCTTACTATTTGAAGAAGAATTTCAAATAAGGAAATAATTGATGTTGAGGATTCATTTGAAATATTTAAAATAATGTTTGGTAGAATTTTTCCGATTCCATATCGAATACAAACATACTTATTCTTTTCTGATTTACATGATAATAAAAACACTTGAAATATATGTAAGATTGCTTGATTATTTTCAACTAAATTTTCACTTAATTCATCTAGTAAAGTTATCTCGATAAAAAAAAGAATCCTCTTAAATAGTTTTCTGTAGATTTCTAATTACTAATTTACTGATTCCACCAAAACGTCTTATAACCCTTCTTGCTCGACGAAATAAAAGAAGTTTCAGTAAAATTGAACAACTTTCTTGTATACCGATATGGTCTAAACACATACTATTTATAATTGTTATTATTCCACCTAAACGAAATATTTCATAAGCAAATGAAGAATTGTGACATGCATCTTCAAGAACATATAGAGCATTTAACTAGAAACAAAGAAGAAAATAGCTACTTATTCTTATTCTTTTATTCTATTTTCTTGTTTTGTTTACTTTAAGATCTCGATCGTACATTTCAATAAAATTAAGCAAAATACTCATTGTTGATGAATCTTTGAATGCCGAAAATGCACTTCGATCCTGTAAATTATGATCATGTAATAATGCTAATGATAAAATAGTTGTACATCGACCACCATTCTAGATTAATATTTTTTATAATTATAAAATAAATGTTTTTTTTTCTTTCAATAGACTTTAATGAAACGAAGTAATTTAGTTAATTGTTGATATTCAACAAGTTGTTCACGAGTAAATGATATTCGCTCTTCATCATTAAATAAACGTTCATCGTCTTCATTACTTATCATAGTTTGTTCACTATCAGAAATCGACAAGATTTCTTCAACACCATCGTAGAAATATTCTTGTGTATTACTATTTTTTATCAGAGAATTAACTAATTCTAGATATTCATGATAACTTGTATTGTTACTAGATCATTTCAAACATATACATTTGATACATTCAAATGAATTTTTACCGAGAGAGTTTATCGATTTCTGTAAATTTTTGATCGTCGGAATGAGTTGAAACATCTATTTTAGCTTAGAAAATCTTCATTGTCTTAACAATATATTCGTATTTTAGATGATTAAATGTATATTAAAGTAATTTAGCCTTTTAAAACTTAATCTCTGGATGTAAGTGAAAAAGAAAAAATTATTGATAAGCTCGATAATTTTTATCTTGAAAATTTCTTTTAAATAAAAAAATATAACTACTCTTACTTTGAAAACTGTGTCCATCATCGTGGCTAGATCGACTCATACCTTCATTACTACTAATACTCCATGTAGCACCATCATCAATATCAGTCTCGTTATGATGTCTAGCATTGCTACGTCGTTCAATGTAACGTTTTTCACCATCGGTTTGATTTTTACTATCATTAATTATCGGTTCCATTTTCTTACTAATTTAATTTTAACTCAAGTAAATGTTAATGGTTATTATTTAATGCTTTTTCATTAATAATATAACAATCAAAATAATTTCAAGAGCGCCAAACAAACATGACATGCCTCAAAGAAAACAAATCCATATACGGGGAAATACAAACGCTTGTGGGCAAAATGAATCAGTTCAAATAGAGAACAAGCAAATTTTTGATAAACCAACAAGACCCTCCATACATAAATTAAAATTATTGGATTTGATCATTGACTAGAATGTTTAGCACCGAAATGTACTATCATCTGAATTCAAATATAGATGTGGGCATATTTCGTAATCATATTTCCCGTAGAACATTGACTCATGAAAAAAAACACATCAATTTTTCATAAATACAGAAAATAAGAAAAAAAATATTCACAGATTGCCTTGAAATCAAATAGTAGTACAAAGATGAGAAAAACTTTCAGAGCCTATCGCTGGAACTACATATCTATTCAAATTCTGACCTAAATCATCTATCTGAAATATGTAAAAACACGAGAAAAATTAAACAAATATTATGACTTTTAAATTGAGGAATAAAATAAGAGATCATTAAAAATAGTAATTATGAATTACATATCATTTCAATTTTATCAATTGCAAAAAAGGACTCTTTAATTCATTGGAACTATCCAAATGGAGTGTCTTGCATAGGAATTGAGCTGTTTGTATTCATACAATGGTTATTACCTCGACTTTTGATTAAATTTGCAGGTTTTTGTTGAAGAATTTAAAAAACTGAAAATTTCCTAGTAGATGAAAGGATTCAAAATGTATAGCAAGTAATGATTCCATTGCTAGCTTCTATCGATTGCACGGTTACCTATCAGATATGCATTTTACGTTCCACATCGAACAATAAAAATACCATAACAATAAATATATAATTATTAAATATCCAGTTTATTTGAATCATCTAAGATTGTAAGTTATGAAAAAAAATACAAAAGAGATGGATTAATCTCATGAGAATCATCCGTAACAAATGAATATTTACTTCTACTTAAAACCTATGCAACCTAACTATCGCCTATCGCATTATTTTTGCCACGTATACAATGAATCCCTATGCAGCTGAGATGTAGCTATAAAAATATAATTGTCATCTCAGTTATCTATTTTCTCGAGCTCTTTTTATTCTTATTCATATTAAAATGCAATGCAGTACATCAGAAACCATTCAGTATGATACGTAATAATGTATATTTCTCTCTAATTCTCCTTTGAATGTATTTTTTTAGCCTCTTTATTCATGGATTAATCATTAGATATATATGCCTTATAATATGCTATTTTTCATACTTATTTTATTTCTCTTTCGTTACTATGCTAACAAATATGAATAGGAATATTTACACACGGTTTAAGGTTTCAATAGCGACTATTACCTTACATTTTTTTTATAGATCTTATCCAGGATTATTGTCAAAGTCCTGTATTCCTTGGAAAAGCATTTAACTAAGGAATATAATAAAATATATGGCTACATCTATCGTTGTCAATTCAATTACCTTTTGCACGAACTATTCTTCGTATTATTAGTGATAATCAGATTCGATAATTAACGTACTGAGGATGTCGTCTTAAGGATTCTTTAACAAAATAGTATGGCACTCTATGACAGATGAATCATACGAGCTTGATGGACTATAAATTATCATAAATATATAATATTTATTGTATATTTTTATTTGCAATAATGAAAAAATCTCTTTTTTTTATTGCATGTGAATTATTGGTTGTCAGACTTCTGCAAGTATCATCTTCAAGAATGAAAAAAATTTAATTTTACATTAAAATTTACAGTAAAACTTCGGGTTCTGACTTGAACGAAATTTAACTGGCGTTAGTTTCTCAGTAGATGACCCGTATTTAGGTGATTTATTCAACGTGTAAAACTAACGTGAACGTATACTTGATATTTGATTTTATAATTTATACATACGTAAATAAATCAAGACAATTAATATGAGTAAATAGATGTCGTTGGTTGAATAAAGTGTAAAACGATTCACTAGAAGTCATTCGATCATACAAATTCAAGATGGTGACGTATCCAGTACAGCAGCTGATGTCTCACGTACTATTGTATCATGAATCACCATTTTCCATCGACAACATAATTACTATTTTCATTCATTTTAGATTATCCGAAGATAATCATTATTGTTACTCTTTGACTTAAAATAATGGCTTACGCTTATCTTTTCAAATATATTATCATTGGCGACACTGGTTAGTTTTGCTTATTATTATTGAAATGAATATTCATTTTTTTGTGATTTAGGTGTCGGAAAATCTTGTTTATTGCTTCAATTTACCGATAAAAGATTTCAACCTGTACATGATCTAACAATAGGTAAAATATGAAAGAAAAAAAAATAATAAATACTTTATTTAATAACAAAGGTGTTGAATTCGGTGCACGAATGATCACAATTGATGGAAAACAAATTAAATTACAAATATGGGATACGGTTAGTTTTGTGATTTATGTTTTTCAAATAGATTGTATGTTCTTTCTTTAAAATAATGAAAACAAACAGGCTGGACAAGAAAGTTTCCGTTCAATAACTCGTTCTTACTATCGGGGTGCAGCTGGTGCTCTTCTCGTCTATGATATTACTCAGTAAGATGAAAAAATTTTGTTTCATCTTAATTGTTTTCTAATAAAAATTAAAATAGACGTCATACATTTAATCATTTAACCAGTTGGCTTGAAGATGCAAGACAACATTCAACTTCAAATATGGTTATTATGCTTATTGGAAATAAATGGTAAGATTGATTTACATTTTATTCTTTCCAAACTATTATACGATTGTTTCAGTGATCTATTTGCACGACGTGAAGTACAAAAAGAAGAAGGTGAAGCATTTGCACGAGAACATGGGTTGATTTTTATGGAAACATCAGCTAAAACAGCAGCGAATGTCGAGGAGGTTAATAACACTAATAAAAAGAAGACTAACAAAAGAACATTAATGGTTTGCTTTTGTTTGTTAGGCATTTATTAATACAGCTCGTGAGATTTATACAAAAATTCAAGAGGGTGTTTTTGATCCAACCAATGAAGTAAAGTTATTTTTTTCTTTTATTTATATCTTTGAACAATTTCATATATTTAAGGTTACTGGTATTAAAATTGGTCCACAAGGTCCGAATTCGGGTGGACCTTCTACTCGTCCAAATCCAAAAACAGCTGACAGAGGTGGATGTTGTTAAAAGAAGTTAGTCTATCAGATCATACCAACAGCATTAATTTAATTTTTTTTTGGCGCATCTCTTTATATGTGTGTTACGTGAATTCAATGCTTTGATGTTGTTGTTTTTTGTTGTTCTTTTTGTCTTTTTAAGAAAAAATATATATCGTATCTATAAATGCTTTTCTCTTTTGTTTAGACTGATTGAAAAATGTATTTTTTTTTGTCAAAGAATTCTGAAAACAAAAGTTTTAATCGAATTTCTTTGTATATCATTCTACAATTATTTGTCTCAGACACAGGAGAAGTATAAATACATATTTATTCATTATTTAAACATGCAAACTATTTTCAAGTTAGCATTTGGCTTTTTATTTTGTTTCTATTTTAATTGACACATTCGTATGAATGATACTTTATCTTTTTTTCTTTTCATTCTGTTCTTTGTTGTGCAAACTGTTTTTTCTGTATGTGCGTATATGTTGTGTGTGTAAAACAGAAATACCAAAAGGGACAAATAAAACAGAAGCATAATTCATTGGGTTTTGAATATAAATAAAAATAATATATTGACAAGAAAACTATGGTATTTTTCTTTTAGAAGTATTTATAATGACTGATTTGGTCGATGAAGTACAATTAAGAACGGTATGATTTTTATTTAGAAAATTATAATTTAGATGATAATTGTGTATTTATTTTAGGCAGAGGAGGCAAAGACAGTTTCTGCTTTTAAGGTAAGAAAATTTTGAGAGTAAAATTTTAGCGACAGGCAAAATATGTCAATAATGCGGGGTTGAACATAGGTTAAAGTTGATTTATTTTATTTCATACTCATTTGGTTACCATAGTGAATCCTTCGTTACATTCGATGAATGAATCATATGTTCTCAATCTTGTTGGACTTGTTCTGCATTGATGTATGCTCTATTGCAACGAATATCATACTTCATAATCTTTTTGTCGTATTCTTTTCTTACAGCGAGAAAATAGACACCATATATAGCTTAAATTCGTGTTCAGGTAGTTGTTCCATAATTTTATCTTCATAATATCTAGAAATATAATATGCTAATTAAAAATCATTACGATGAGAGCTTTAATTAAAAATAAAGAGAAATATAAAAATAATTAGGAAAAAGAAGCGTTCACTTTTTAATCATCTCTTTAAAAAAAACTCTGTTCTCTTTGAAATCAACTTTAAACACACTTTCAAATGTGCTAAAAATATCTCGTTTAAATAAGACATCAAAATTAAATATTCTCCCTACTGTGCTCAAGAGCTAAATTATTTTTCTCATTTTACTCAGAGAAAGGTTTGTTGTTTCTAGTAGAATTGAATAGCAGTCAGTTATCAAATAAGAAATTATTTTTCTTTCATCCAGGTAATTCTAATGATATTGACTGTTTGAAAAATTGGAACAATTTTTATACAACTTCAGTTTTTTAATGTTCTAAAAATATCTTGTTTCATAGATTATAATAAGCTTTCTTTACTATTTTCCAGTGCTGTATATAAGATAATTGAATACAGAGAATGTCTGCCAACAATAATTACATAAATAAAAATAGGGTACTATAAGTAATAATATCAATAGAGAATTTCATTCTGTCGTTGGCATGAAAATTTGATGGAGGACAATATATTATGATAAAATCCTAATATTGATTTACGAAAGGCAACCATGGGATACATGTTAATTGATTACTACTCTTAAATATGAATAAAAAGAATGACTACGTACATGTAATCGTATTGAAACGACACAAAAGTCTTCGCTCTTTAATATAATCTCTACTTGTGAACATCTAGCTATTTAAGGTAAAGATTAGACTGAATTTTCTAGGGTGTCATTTATACTGACTTGATCTCCTCAAACACTATTACAAATAAGTACCTTGACTAAATCTTATCATCTGCAATTGTACCAGTGTAACAATTATCACATTGTTGTATTCCATACTTATTCAAATCTATAACAGCGAATGTCAACCTGTTTTTTTTTACGAAAATGTCTCATTAATCATTGCGGTTTGTTACTAGAAACTGGGGGGGGGGGGGGGGGGGGGGGGGGGGGCGGGGGGGGGGGGGGGGGGGGGGGGGGGGGGGGGGGGGGGGGGGGG
>CAJNYU010000502.1:133257-145000 GCA_905331475.1 Rotaria socialis | reverse complement strand
ACACCATTGAAAGAAGGCAGTACAATAACTATCACGTTCGTAACAACTGGTAACCAACCACCGCAGAAAGTAACGCTATCCGTGATCGCATGCTTTGCACCAAGCACCGCCACAACAATTGTCAGCAGTAGTACTGCTCCCATTACTGTCAGTGGACCTACACCAACATTGACCATCAGTTCAACAAGTACTGGAACTAGCAGGACAGAAGGTATAGTATATAAAGCAGTAGATATACCCCATTGGTTGAAAACACTTTTGATTAAAACTGTTACCGGCTTCCGATTCTATAAGTGAACAAATCTTGCTGCTTCTATCAAGACGCAAGTCTGTGAGAGTTGTCTGTCCGACTTGTATTTTGTCATAACAAGTTTGACTATAGCATGCTGAACGTGACATTCATGATATTGACCATATCACTGCAGAAATAGCCGGTTCATGTGATCAAATGCAAATGTATACTGTATTTTTTGAATTACTAGGTTCTGCAACTTCTAGAAAGAGTACTCAATTCAGCACTGCATCCTCCGAGTCGGCAGAGTCAGGTGCTTCGACCAGACCATCGACGAAATCTAGTAGAATATAGTTTTCATCCTAGTGAAACTTTTACAAATAATCCTTGTTTTTTGTTCTAGCACCTTCATCATCGGCAAGTGAAACTGGATTAACAACAAGCCAACCTTTCACAACCACTATGGTGTGCCCGCTCACAGAAGGTAAGCACATTTCGAATGATGACTACTAATCCACGATTCATCTATTCTAGGTATGACAAGCCCTCAATACCTCGGCTCGCCCCAACTAACTGGTGCCAAAACTGGAACAGTACCATCGGATCTTAAGCCAGGGTCGTCCGGTGTTACTTTTACTACGCCGGATGCCAAAGTAGTAATACCACTGGCAACAGGCATAACACCGATCCTGAGTAAAGTTTCGGTACCGAACCGGTTGACAAATGTCGTTGAAATCACGGTCACATTCACACCAGCGACTTCAGACACACCAGTGCGCCTAACATCACCGAGAGGAACGAACACAGTTGATAACTTCCCGATTACACCATTGAAAGAAGGCAGTACAATAACTATCACGTTCGTAACAACTGGTAACCAACCACCGCAGAAAGTAACGCTATCCGTGATCGCATGCTTTGCACCAAGCACCGCCACAACAATTGCCAGTAGTAGTACTGCTCCCATTACTGTCAGTGGACCTACACCAACATTGACCATCAGTTCAACAAGTACTGGTTTAAGTGCTGGTACGAGTGAGAAAATTTTAGCTTGTTCTGCTTGTTAGCGATAAGGTGAAGGTTATTGGAATGATGTTTTTTGTGATCATATTCGACGCTTTAGAGTTAACATTATAGTTCACATCGTGTGCGGTTATTCGGTTTTTAGGAGGAGCAATTTTGTTGACAGTTCGATTTCAGTGTGTCATTGCCACTGAATAGTTAGATGATGGTTTCGCTTGGCGTTACTGATATGAGCACTCAGGTGTTTAGTGTAGCATAGGTATTTGGTGAATTTGGCGGTGGTGATGTTTATCTGACTTGAGCACCTCTGCAGTGTAATTTTTTTTCGTAATTCTAGAAAAGCAAAAATGACGTTGAATAGTTTTGAGGGAATTTTCAAACGCTTGTGATTTCTTAGTTGATTTTTCAGTTTTCATGAGATGTTTGATTTTTGTAAAAATATGAATTCAAATTTATTCTGCAGTAATAGGCGGTAGATGGAAAATAGGTAGTGGTTTTCAAGAAAATGAAAGTCCAGCCTGAAATCATAGACTTTTCTAGAATTTGACCGAGCTTTTTCTATAGTGGATTTCCTACTTTTGCAGTGTATAATGTGTTGTGTCGCGTAAACCTGATCTCTACGATTTATATGAGTTTAACGAAACATGTATGTGACGGTTTTTCCCGGTTAGAGTAAATCAATGTATTTTTATTATGTCCGATGCAGTTATATTGAGGAAGGAATTGCTTTCGATAGATTTTAATGCACACTTTCTTGACTTGCTCTCAGGATGGATAGCGATATGTTGCATCGGTTGATAGATGTAGTAGTAGTCACTCAAGTTTACTTTGCCTCTCTAATATACTTATGAAACTAATCATCTCTTGAGACTTACTATGTGCTCTAAAAGTAAAACAGAAATTATATCGTCGGACAATGACGAACGTTTTTTAGTGTAGGTTCTGTCAATATAATAGTTCAGAGTTTCGTTTGTTTCCGTGGCATGGCGCTGTATGATGAAAGATGAATTTTTGCGACATTCACTGGATTCGTACGATATAGATAGATGATTATTGATATAGTTTTGTTTTTGCTGCGATTTTCTGGAAGGGAAGACAATGTTATGATTAGAATGCTGATCATGCGTGTCAATACATATCTTGCAGGAATAATTTCTGTTTGGATAGGTATATAGCATAGAAAATTCGTGATAATCCACTATCAGTGCAAAGATAATGTTAGAATAGGCCCCCAATTTTTCTACTGTGGTAAAACAATATAAATTTTGCTGAAAAACCATTCTAAAATATACATACGTTTCAAAAGGAACCCATAAAATAACGATCATTGGTCATGATGAGGTAAATCAGAACCTATATGTTTACCGAGTTCGTGCGCTCTGAGGGAATTTCAAAACATGAAGTATTAGATTTTGCACCTGGTCTTAGATCTTTTTTCGCTGACCACTTAATCTTTTCAAACTGTACACCAAAGAAAATCTTCCTTCAATCAATGTTCATCTGGACACACGGATAACTGACAAGGTACCGTCACTCATTAATACGTACATTGTAGCTGAATTTAATAGCATCATTCGCTTTTGTATCTCACTTATTTCGTTATCGCACGTACTACATAATGAAAATTATTCCTAACTTTCATGTTTGCACGAATGTCGTCTTCGTTATCGAGATCTCAATCTTCATTTTGCTGCTCCCTAATTCAGAATCATGGCAGCCTATAACTTCACAGCATCAGATTCCGTGGAAATTTTTGTTTCACCCTTACTCCAACCAATTTTGTAGAGAATTACTCACCGTCTACTAATATCACAACGACCTAGACCAACTCCTCCCAATTCATGAGCGCCATCTAAATGAAACCTATTCACATATATGGGTTCAGGCAATGAAATGTCTGTTGATCACCAATGCTCCATATCACACCTTTAACTTCCCATATCAACGAATGTCATAGAGTAATATTTCAATATACTGCCGAGTACCCTACCCTTTCGGCTAAACTTCATACATTCTCTACAATTCTACCAACATTTTCTTTCCCAGAAGAGATACACCCTGAACTAACAACCATCCCACACACTTCTCACTTCTGCATTCCCCTTCAATGCCAAGGTGTGATATACACAACATTTCCACACTTTACGTCCACCATAATATCCGAAACTCTACTATCATTTTATGAATACTTCCAATGAACTTTCCATCACAATCTACACCTGGATCTTTTTTTATCCATAGGAACCACGTACCCAGTCACCGGAACCACAAAAGCATCGGCACCAACTGAAGTCACAATCCCTACAACTATCGGAATACCAGCTACAACAGCCGGTAGTAAACAAACTGAGACTACTACTGGACCAGCAACTGGCCAATCAAGCACACAAGGTAGCGCAGGAACAACAGGACCTACCAGTGAAACTGAAACGACATTCCCCACAATAGCCGGTAGTAAAGCAGCTGTGACTACAGCTGAAGGGGAAGGTAGCAAAGCAAGCACTGTAGGTGCTGGAATGAGTGAAACGACGAGTGGTTTGGGAATCTCATTAGCGTCTGGTTTCCCTATAGGAAGAACTTCAATAGTCACTGGTAGTGGCTCGATGCTTTCCACGATCACGGGAGGTTGTTTTTGTTATCGAGGATATAGCGTTTGTAAGGTGCTGATTTCATGTATGAATGTGGGACATGTATCAACGATTGCCAAAAAAATTGTTTTTTCTGAGTGTCGATTAGCTGAGATGTTTATATACTTTCTGGTAGAGTATCTTTGTCTAATTATGTGACAGTTGCATGTTGGATTTGCTTTGCTGTCTGGGAAAGTGAGAGTCCATGGCGTGTATATTTTATAGGGATCTGTAGGTGTATCCGAGTGTTCAGCGTCATTTAGTAAATGGAAAGAAATGAAATCGGGTATAAGTGGCGGTGTCGTATGAGTGATGTATGAATGCGTTATGAAATCATGTTGAGAATGTGGAATAGTTGCTGGGAGAGCCGACTTTACGGTTTGTTTAGTTCGCTCTGGTTATAAAACTGCTCGTAACTATATTTGAAATGGAGTGTGAGTAGTGCATTAGGCAAATTTCAAATTCGTGACTATTGCGTGATATTTTCGAAATACGCACTGATGGTTTGTGTTGATGTTGTGAAACACAATGCCGACCTGTGGGAGGTGTTTTTTTTTATAGTAGATCAGATCTTCTTTGGCAAAATATGTATAGACTGGTGAAGGCTTTAGATGAAATACCTTTCAGCAATAGTGGATTTGATGAAATGTTCACTTGATAGATTGCTTCAAATTATGCTGAATGTTTAATGTAGCTACATTATAGATTACTTCGTTTTTTAATACACAAATAAGGAATGAAATAATTGTATCGAAGAATTAAAATATTGCAATCTGTTGGCGAGGAATTAAAGTTTTTGACCACTAATTTGTAGATGACTATTGGTAATGTATTACACACTGGTTTTGGATACTATTTCTTTCCTTGTAGCAGAGGCTAACTTTACGTACCCCAAAAAAGCCAGCTTCTGATTGTTGTTGTATCTGCTGTATGAATGTTTGAGTCAAACTCTGTGTATCAGACTACTATGTAACATTATTCTTAGATACATATATGTTATTAATGCAACGATCTCTTTTCTATGATATTTATTGTGTTGCGTGCCTCATCTGCATATTGATCATCTAGACGTTGAATTTTTTTTATTAGGAACCACAGAAATGTTCACAACACTAACAACCACTTCATGTTATTCGGCAGATGTTATGTATCATGAAAATGCTGTTTTATCAATCAAGCAAATCGAAACAAATCTTGCTATACCGATAAGTTCTTTACGTACTGATGGCACAGGTGTTACGTTTTCTAATGTGAAACAACCAACGCTTTTAGTCACGCTTAATAGTACGGCTGTTTCTCAGATTATCTCAATCTCGATACCAAGTGTAAACGGTGCTAGTAACGTAAATCAAATTCAACTAACATTTTATGGTAGGAATGGCCAAATTCTTCTAAATTCACTGGGTGCACCGTGGATTGCTGAAACAACGCCTGGTGTGACAACAGTATGTTTTCTATTTCAGTTTATATAAGAATGAAATTGTTGTTGTTGTTTTTTCAGCTAGAAAAACTCATACCGCAAGTGCCTGTTGGTGCATTTGAGATTAAATTTATCAATACAACGGATAGAGATGTACCCAGAAATGTTACCCTTGAAATCATTGGATGTATTCATGCATGTAAGAACCTGATAAACTAAATTGTGATATACATCACATGTTGCTTATTTTGATCTAGATTATTCTGAATCAACTATTGAAAGTACTAGTGCTAGATAGAACTTGAACATGAGTTTATTACATTTTTTCCATATAGAAAACTATCAGATAGAATGTTACGCAAAAAAGAATCTTTCCAAAATAAATATAAAAGTTTAGGGTGAAAGAAAAATTCATGGATTTATCTGCTGCTATCGTATACTCTAAATCTAATTCTATTATGTATTATAAAGTATACAAAATTCTACAGGTCATTTGAAACTTTGAAAACTGATCATTCTAATATTAAAAAACGGAAAAGTTTTTCAGAATATAATAAGTAAACATAATTTTTGTCAATCTTGAAATAAAACTTAACTATTCAATTTTATATATTTAGCAGTAGCAAAAAATGTATTATTTTATTTTAATATTCACAGTTAAAATGTTTTAATAACATTGATTTCTTTCGTTGTAGTTACTACATTATCAACGACAGCCGCATCTACTTATACAACAACTAGTCCATGTTTGATAACGAATGGTATGACCGATGTAAACGTTATTCCAAATGAAAACATTGTTAATAGTAACAATGTATCAATTGGTGATCTAATTCGTTTAATTGGCACAAGCTTAGGTTACACACCAATATCAGAAAATGATAAAATTACAATAAAATTAACAAATGATCATTCCGAAATTGCTATTGGTCAAATAATAATCTCGGCACAAACTTTTCAATCAGCCATATTATCAATAAAAACGAAAAATGACAATACATGGACAACATATGCAACATTAACAAGTACTACGACAACATTCGATAATCTATATGCCACCGAATTGCAATTTCAATTTACACCAAATACTAAATCTATTAAGTTAGGCATTATTGGTTGTTTTCCACCGACAGGTAAACATTTATTTTTGTTTTTGAATTAAAATCAAACTTAAAATCTATAAATATTTAATTATTCTTAGTGACAACAATTATATCGTCGACTGCAAGCCAATATACTACATCTTCATCGACTGGTACAACTTCTGCTTGTGTTCTTAGTGAATGGGGAGCTTGGTCAACATGCTCACTTGAATGTGAACCAAAACGTGATCAATCTCGATCACGTTCAGTTCTAGATGGTACATGTCGAAAACCATTAGATGAAACGCAACCATGCGATCAAACACCTTGTGAACAATGTACGATGACACGTGAGAAATACATTGCTGAATTAGAACTTGTACCGCCAAGTGATTGTAAGTTCGATTTCTTGTTAACTAAATTAGACAAAATCGAAATAATTGTATTGTTTTTCTTTTGAAGACTTTGTGGGATATTTAATGAACGCAATAACAGCTGCTGTAACAAATACATCGGTTCATATCGGTGATATACTTGATCGTAATACAACTGTATTTGTTGATAATTGTACACGACTTATGTGTAAATCTAACGGAATTGAGAAACAAAAAGTTCCATGCCAAGGTAAATATTTTTTTATTCATCAAAAACATGAATTTTATTATTTTCATATGTAGAAGATTGTAAATATACGCCATGGTCCGAATGGAGTATCTGTAATGCTTCATGTGGTCAAAATGGTAATAGAACACGTAAACAAAGTTTAATCATGAAAGATTCATCCTTACCAAATCCATTATGCTTAAGAGATATAATTGAAATATTACCGTGTACTGGTCAGCCATGTCCATGCACGAAAGGTATCAATTGTACATGTGATTTAACCGATTGGAGTCAATGGTCAGATTGTTCTTTACCATGTGGTGGTGGTCAACGAGAACGTACACGCCAATTTAAAACCAATGAAACAGAAAACTGTACACCAAATAATTTACGTGAAGTACAATCATGCAATGTCAATTGCTGTCCAGTAGATGGAGAATATACACCATGGTCTCAATGGTCAACATGTACAACAGCATGTGGTTCAGGAGTACGTAAACGCCATCGAACATGCACGGCTCCAGCACCATCGTGTAACGGCAAACTATGTAATGGAAATCGAGAAGATACACAAGTATGCAACACACAGCCATGTGGTAAGTAAAATCATACGGAATGAATTGAATTATTTTATATTAAATATTTTAACAAATCAATTATATTTGTTCTTATAGACGACAAATGTAACAATGATCAAATATACAGTGAATGTGCTAATGAATGTGATACATCATGTGATTCATTAACATGCAATGGTCAATGTCAAAAACCAGACAAATGTGTACCAGGTTGTGTCTGTCCTGAAAATAAAGTCATTGGACCTGGTGGCAAATGTATTAATCTTAAAGATTGTCCGTGTCGATTATCATCTGATAACACAACATTAGTCAATGGTGAAAGCAATGTTGGAGATCCGTGTAAAACATATACATGTAAAAGTGGTTGTATGGTAACTACCGATAAGAATTGTAGTGTATGTGAATGGTCACCATGGACACCATTCTCTGATTGTTCGAATGCATGTAATGGTACACATAGTCGATTCCACACATACGATGGACCTAATTGCCCAGATAAACGCACTGAAGAAGATAAAAAACCATGCTCATCGAATTGTACAATTGTTTGCTATGTAACAACTTCAAATGGTTCTGTAGTTAATTATAATGTTGGTGAACTGGTGTCACAAACAAGTTGTAATCGAACGTAAATATTTTGCTCTTTTATTCTTTATAATAATTTATCATCGTTTTCTTTGATTTTATATTTTAGGGTTTGCCGTGAGACAGGCTCCATCGAAACTCAACCAATTGATGGAACACGCGTCGATGGTCAATGGAATGTATGGTCACCATGGAGTGAATGCAGTAAAACATGTAATGGAACACGTACACGGTATCGATTATGTTCATCGCCGCAACCAGAATGTAACGGAGAAATTTGTAAAAAATCACCTCATACACAACTCGATATTGTTACACTGAAAAATAATTCAACAGCTCTTGAAGAAATTGAACGTGATAAATGTAATCAACTTTGTAAGTTCAGATAAAAATTATGTTCTACAAAAGTATGGAATCTCTACATATTCTACTAGGTTTTACAACTACAACATCCATTTCTACAACTGTGACAACTCCTCATGAGGAATGCTTAATGTTAAATGGGACAAATGTTATTGTTCTAACAGTAAGTTTCTCAATAGTTGAAAAAGAAAAATACGTATAAATTATGACTAATGTATTTAGCCGCAACAAGTTATTATTAATCCAACAAATTCATGTGAAATTTGCCTATGTAAAGATGGTACAGCATTATGTTCATCAACTTGTTCTGAAGATGAACAAACGTGTTTATCTAAACAATCTCAAGATAAAAATTATATTTATACATGGATAGCACCACAACGTGGACAATGTTGTGGCACATGCAACAAGACTAAAGGTATAGAAATTAATAATATCTATCTTGTTTTAATTTTCTTTCGTTATAGTTGAAAGTAAATGTCGTGTGGAAATATTAAAAGATGAATATGTTCGTGCTGGTGGATGTGTATCATTCAATCCTGTTGGCCGTGAAAAATGTACTGGTGGTTGTGATTCTCAATCGTCTAATGTGTTGACAATTGCAAACATATCTTATCAATTGGGTAATTCAACATGTTACTGCTGTGCACCAAAAGAAACCTATACGGAAACAATCTCAATGGATTGCAAAGCAATAGGTAACTTGGGATATGTTGAATACGCTACATATACTCACATTCGCTCATGCGATTGTCAAGCTTGTATTGGCAAGGCTTAATCATTTTATTTATCCTATTTTAACCATATTTATGTAATCAGAACATCATAAACTATTTCTTCCTTTTTTTTCTTTGATTATGATGAAATTGCAAACGTGTGCTCATTCACGGTTTAAATAAATATTATCATCATGATTTCTGTTCGTTCTTTTATTCAATTTATTTAGTAGATTAATCAGGATTATGCTCTCCAATTAATCATTTAGATCCATATATCTTCTATTCCAATATTATTATATTGTCGTTGATTTATGGTAGATGAAATATTAAACTAAGTTTAGTATTATAAAAGGTCATTCCTTACCTCTTTCTTTATTGCTGTAATAAGAATAACAAAAAATGATCGCCAGCTATCAAAGCATTTTCAATGCAACATATATATGTATGAGTAAATCCATTGTTTTGATATTGTAGACTGATGTCTAATTGGGTATGGCTGTGCCTATAGGAGAAATGGAAAACAATATTCACACCCAAACCCTCAAGATAGGCCAGTTGCACAATGGATTATATATATATATATATATCAATATGATATTTCATTTGAGTGCTCTTACCTTTCATTGTGATTAGGGATGCACTGATTCCTACACTATGCTTTTAAAAATGACATTGTTTTGCCATAAAGACTTGCGCTATATACGAAATTTTTACATTCGTTTTGGCCAGTTTTTCATGCTCTATCTGAATCAGCCATAAAAATTCATCTACTGTAAAATAACCCTTTCGGAGTCGGTGTGGAATCGGTCAAAAAGTGAAAATTTAAAAACATTTTTCGACCGATTCCGACCGATTCCAACTGAATTACAGATTTATCTTCCGTATTAGAATATTCCTGGAGATAGATTTGAAAAGAGCGTTCAAAACTGAGCAGAAATAACATATATCAAAAATCTATCAGAGTATGTCAAGTGTCGATGCTGAGCAAATATTTTTGCAATCAGAGAAAAAATAATTCCAGCCGATTCCTAGAATTTCTTAGGAACGTTTTAAATACTGGGAAAACTTGGAGTTATGAGATTCTGATAGATTTTTCATATATTTCTCCTCAGTTTTGAACGCTCTTTTCAAATCTATCCCCAGGAATATTCTAATACGGAAGATAAATCTGTAATTCAGTTGAAATCGGTCGAAAAAATTTTTAAATTTTCACTTTTTGACCGATTCCACACCGACTCCGAAAGGTTTATTTTACAGTGGGTGGACTTTGACGGCTGATTCAGATAGAGCATGAAAAGCTTGCCAAAACGAATGTAAAAATTTCGTATATAGCGCAAGTCTTTATGGCAAAGCAATGTCATTTTTAAAAGCATAGTGTAGGAATCGGTGCATCGCTAGTTGTGATGGGACTCGAATCAAATATGAAATATAACTGACAATTTGATTCGATACTTCTAGGCCCTTAGCAATTTAATTAACATTAGACTTTGATCTGATCAAAATATGGCAAAGTGATATATATACTCAAACTTGCATCGAATATTGGCGGCGTGAAAAAAGGTTGCCGACCAGAGTTTCATATGGACCAATTTTTTCGGTCTGGCTTTTAGGCTTTTGATTCACTGGAATAAATTGATTTAATACTTTACTATACTTCAATCTATTCTTGCTATTGTAATAATTTGGTTGCGGGCACATCTCTAGTTAAACTTCTTGTCAACAAGATCTGAACATATTGGGACCGGTAAGTAAGTTCTTATCAAGATCTTAAAAAGATAATTTGTATGTACCCAGGTCGTTTTTTATTTATACAGAGCTGAATATAAGCAACATGATGGAACATACGAAACATCATTTTTCAGATGTTTCTCTAAACTATTTCTCGATTATTGATTATTCAAGAGAAAACTGATCTCGATCGATCATCGAGAGAGGACTACCCTAAATTGCTCTGACGGATATCGAACCAAGCTAAAGTCAGTCAGATCTCAACATCTGACTTGCTTGAGTTATTCGGGACAGGAATAACAAAAATAAATTGAAAAAATATCAAAACATGCTTTCAGAATGCGTCATCCAAAATCTTATGGATTCTTACCTAAGATATCTGTAATGAAATCTCGGTACAAGATAATCATACTATACTGTAGCTAAATTTTCAAGATCTGTTCACTTATCTGTACCCAAGATCTTGACCAAGAGTTAACTTACAAGATGTTCGACTAGGGCTGTTATTTAATACTCCGGCTCATTTAATAAAAGACTGATACAAGTAGCACCCGTCGCCATGACTTGCTTGATCATGGATTGAGTGAGAACCAAGGGGGAAACATCGTACTTTTGTACTTTAAGTACTTTGAGGTACTTTGAGGACTCAAAGCACGATGTTTCCCCCTTGGTGAGAACTCGTGATTCCTTTTCAGTGTCTCATAGATGCGTGCTTGATAAAATTAAAAACGATATTTACGATACGTGTTACGGTAAAGTTCATATTGACCAAGGCGCTGGGTG
>CAJNYU010000502.1:103694-133247 GCA_905331475.1 Rotaria socialis | reverse complement strand
CCCCCCCCCCCCCCCCCCCCCCCCGACCTGTAGGAATATAGAAACTATAGCAGTAATAAAATCAATACAGATTAAAGACTCTCAATTATTAGTTTTTGAACACTGTTGGCTACTCAAACAATGCATCTAAAATGTTCGATAGTGGTAAAAAATTGGCACATAAGCGCTTTCAGTCTATACACAGTCAAATAACATCCCAGGTCAAACAAGCCCGGTTGTACACTGCTAGAAACAGCAGTACACGTAATCGGTTTTGGCTTTTACGGACACCGTAATCATTGCCCTGGGATATTTCACAACGATAATAACTATTCAACATAACGAGCTTATATGTTCTCTAGGACAGGTATTATCGGCTGGAATCAAACTAGATGTGTCACATTTAAATTTAAGTTTTTGTATGAGAAAAAATTAAATTAATTTTAAATTTAGCTTTATAGAATTAAATTTAAAATTAAATTAACTTTTCACGAAATTAAATTTAAATTAAATAAACTGTAAATTGACACCCCTAAATCAAACAGAAAACTCGTGATTTTTCGGATCCCACTTTTCAGAACATGTCTCACGTGTTGCAGAAAAATGTGCCGCCATATGCATTGAAGAAGAACAAGTGCGACACATTTTAGTATGAACTAAATCAGGATTGGTGGAACAATTTGTACAATCATAAGTAATTTTGAAATTGAAAATATGAATTTATTTACTTGATTTAGACTTATTTGAACGACTGTAAAAGTAAATAAATTTACTTACTTCTTTATCACGAATTTCCTAGGTAAATGAATCCGATAACGGAACCTATCAGATCCGAATCGATCTTATTGTTAGATTCAATGTCCTGGCTCGAATTAATTTGTTGTGAATTATAATGGCACGCACGTCAGGGTCCCCTCTCTTCAAAAAAGTTGACTTTTTCGAAAAAAAACGGAAAATTGATTTTTATCATGGATGAATGCTCCAAAGTCTTCTCCTTCAGAATATATACCGACTTTTCAAAACGAGTTTGATTTTAAGGGATTTATTCGAAAATATACTAAACCCTACTGTCGTGTTTCCGAGAAATCTCTTAAAGGCTAACCTTTTCTTAAAAAGCTTGTATATATTCTGAAAGAGGACATGTTGGAGCATCCACAAATGGTAAAAAATCAATTTTCAAGTTTCTCGGTAAAAATCGTGTTTTTGTGGGATGCCGGGGGGTACCAACCCGCACCCCCCCCCCCAACATACGCTCAAACNTTCTATCAGTTATTAATCAGGGATCGTTTTCGATCACTTTTTTCAACTTTGTTTCCCGAAAATCGACATTGACAATTTTTTCTCTGGGGTACCCAGCAGGTATCATCAACAACAAAATTTGCTATTTCACGAGTCAAAGCCAGACGCAGTTGTAGATTTAAGGGTACTGATTACAAATATCGTAATTAGAAGTGTCAAAATTACTTTGCTTCCGAAGTAGCCGAGGCCACTCGGTGGACACTATTTTTCATTGTTGAGACTGTTATACAATAGCATTTGTTTATAAATTAAGTAGAAAATATATTTACTAATCGAAAATGTTGCGTTATTCACGAATCTGAACCTTTGACACCGAAAAAACAAACCTTTAGGAAAAATCGATAACGATTCGGTAATAAAAATTGATCGTTTGTTTAATGCATCAGTTTTTCATTTAATAGTTTGTTGTGAATTGAACCTTGCCACAGCGTCAAGTTTTGATCATAAGGGTAGTTTTTCAAGCTATATTGACTGGAGATCTTTAAAATATTAGAAAAGTTGTGTAACAGGGTAAAAGTTAAGAATACTATTTAATTTCTATAGTATTTGCTGTAGGGGACCACAGCTACGATTATATATGAGATCGTGAAATCAACTTATATGTAGCCCATCTTGCAGAACTTAATCAGCTGTGCACACATTAAAAAAATAATTGGCTTGCGCTCTTTCTTTCGATTTAAAAATTTATGTGAAATTTTACCTCCTTGCAGCGACTCAAAGATCTTGTAAAGCGAATTTGTGAGTCGAAAGAAAGAGCAGAAATCCATCATTTTTTTACTCTGTGTACAGTTAATTAAGCTGTACAAGATGAGCTAAATATCTGTTGATATCATGATCATATATATTTTAGTGGCGGTTGTCCCCTATAGCAATATTATAGAAATTAATCGTGTTCTTAACTTTTCACCCTGTTCACAAATTTGCTATTATTTTTAAGATATCCAGTCGATAGAGCTTGAAAAACTACGCTTATGATCAAAATTTGACGTTGCGGCAAGACTTTCTTCATTATCTAGGTAGATAAATATGACGAGAAGGGGTCAAATTTTACCCCAGAATCCCTGTATTTTTATCCATGCGCTAGAGTTTTTCGATGTAAAAAATTCAGATTCGAACAGAACTCAAAATTATGAGTTAGAGGAAATTATTTTTCATCCAATTTCATCGTGTGGTTATTCGATGAGGGCCCAAATCACGAAACATAGTGTCCATCGAGTGGTCTCAGCTACGTCGGAAGCAAAATAATTTTGACACTTCTAATTACGATATTTGTAATCAGTACCCTCAAATATACAACTGCGTCTGCACTGTAAAAAAATTCGTAGAATACTAAACCCTTAAGGGTTTATGAAAATTTTCAAAAACGGGAAAAGGGTTTACTATACGCTGCACTTTCATCAACCCTTTTTGGGTTTAGTATTCTACGGATTTTTTTTACAGTGTGGCTTTGACGCGTGAAATAACAAATTTTGTTGTCGATGATACCTGCTGGGTATCCCAGGGAAAAAAATTGTCAATGTCGATTTTCGGAAAACAAAGTTGAAAAAAGTGATCGAAAACGATCTCTGATTAATAGCTGATAGAAATGATGCTAATCTGAGGGTGGGGGAGGGGCGCAACCTGGCCTTATCCGCCCTCATCCTTTGTTTAAGTCTTCTAAGGGTTAAGTGGAAGTGATTGAAGAAATAGTGTTAAAATTTGTTGTTGTCTTATTACTTCCTATCACAGAAAACAGGTTAGAAACATCTTGTATCAATCGCTTGAAGTCGATAATAATCATACAGCCTTCAGCGTTAAATTAAGAAAACTCCACGTGCATGATGAATCGTTTTGGTGATATTGATGCTTCATTTAAAAGACTTACACCTGTATATGGTTTTCGCAGCGCAAAATGTGTTCCTATCGAAAACGCCCTAGAATCAATTGTGTCTCAAATCGATGAACTACCATACTATATAAAAACAGCTAAAAAATATTGTCATTTTCCATCCGAGCATGGATTAACACGTGATGAATCGGCTGCTATCTACATTTATACAATGGAATGGGGTGATACTGCATTGTATCGTGTATTGAACCAAGCATTACGATCAGAAAATCGTCAAGCATTAAAAATATGGTTTCCATATTTGAGATTATTCGATGAGGCACTACGCAAGTTGCCAACTGTCAAAGAAGTACTATGGAGAGGAATTTCTCTTGATATTGGTAGGAGTTTTGTTAGAAACCAAATAGTGACATGGTGGAGTGTTAATTCGTGTTCGTCGTCGGTCAACGTCATTAAAAATTTTATTGGAAAAGAAAAAAATTCAACTCTTTTTCTTATTGAGGCTGTAAACGGTAGGAAAGTCTCCGGATATACCGAATTTGAGAACGAAGAAGAAATAGTCTTACCAATGGGTTCACAATTTCGAGTGAAGAGCGATCCTTTGGAACAATCGAATGGCTCATATCTCGTACATTTAATAGAACTTGATAATGAAGAAAATGAACTATCAGCAACGGCTACTAACAATATATTGCCAACGGTGACAGCATCATATGAAAACAGCTCATGTAAGTGATATTTTTACTTATTCCTCTTGAAATAAGGGTTTATTTTCATTGAGAGTGTATAAAATAATCGGCAGATAATGCCAGAATAATAATGAACGGTTACATGTTATAAATAGAAGACTAACTAGGTAATCATATAGAAATTTTCCAGCAAATGAAAGATCTAAAATGTTCTCAACTAGAATTTGCAACCAATAAGAAAGAATGATTGCTAATTTTTCAATGAAATTGCCACAGATTGTTTTTCGTTAGCGAAACTAGTATCTGTTAGAATACGATTATTTTAGTACCTCTCAAAGATTTACAATTAGTTTTCGCATCTATTCATGCACTCATTCGTCAAGTCTTGAGCTCTTCGTGTTCCCACGTCGAACATTCCGGCCACCGAATCCCGTGGGATACTCCAGGAAATATGCGGGGAACTCACCATACCCTGCAGGAAAACATGAGAAATCGCTGGAACATGGAAGCAGTATTCCGGTCAAAAATAAGGTCTGACTTTTCCGGCGGATTCCTGCCAAATTCTGGTGCTCTACGGCAGGAATTGATTTGAAATCACCGGAAAAAAATCAGAAAAATTTCCAACCAGAATACTGCTATCACAAAGTCAACGGAAGTACCCGGAACTGGCCGTATCCAGGCCGGACTGTTAGACCTGGATTTGAATACAACCTAATTCAATTGATTTAAATGATTAAATTTAATGTTCTTATCATATATCTAGAGTGCATGTTTGAAAAAAAGACGCGCTTGAAGCAGACTAAAAAAGTTGCGTTTATCTATTAAAAGAAAAAACTCTGACAGTATGCTGATATCCACACAACTCTGATACCGCCGAGTTGTCATTTATATATCACATTATCTTGTAGCAAAATGCACAATGAAAAACATCTATCTGTCGTTTGCATGTCTCGAGTGTCTAATATCTCACCAAGGGTTCTGCTTGAGTTGACCGGTTAGTGATGAAATATGTAACATCGCCAGATCTTAATGATCAGCATACTTGAAAATAGTTTCAGATTCTTTGTTTTCATCTTCATGATGATATGAATCACGCAAGTGGAAGAGTGAAACTTGTTACGCTTTATCACGCTCAGCTTATCTAACTTGTTCTCTCTAATGTGCTAACTGTTTTTTCTTTCTGTCTAGAATCTTTCTAAGACAATATCTCTAACACAACATCTATATTTCAGATACAACTCTTTTCATTGAAGAATTGTTGAGTGTTTTAATATTATTAACATGATATAAGTATTATATATATTTTTCGATTGATTTGACACGATACGTTATATCGGTTACTCTGCAAAATAGTGTTATGAAACTTTGAAGTGTTAATTAAGGGTAACAAGCGAATATAATATCGGAATCACATCTGTTACTTTTAAAGTAAATTCTCCTTGTCTGATTTCGACCACTCGAAAATACGCCGATAATTTTACTTAGTATTATGACAAGATCGTTTTGCCTATTTTTGAATCATTCACTGATATTTAAGATACTTGAGTAAATACTCAACATCTCATGATAGCTCAGATGTTTTCATGTTGAAAAGGTTTCATGCACTAGGTAGCATTGGCATTGAACATACGGTAACCGCGAAAAGGATGATTACTATTACGAGCAAAATGTTGCGCGACTCTTTCCAAGTGGATGTTGCAAAAGAACCCGTATTTGAAAAGTCTTTGCCTTGTATAGAAAAAAATCTTATCCCTAATTGATTTTAGTCACACCAGCTCGTGGGACAGATGTTGCTCTCGCGCCATCGGTTAAATGGTCACTTGAGGGTACCACTGTGGCTGGTGGTCATGGGAAAGGTAGAGAATTAAATCAACTCGACCATCCACGTGGGTTGTATGTGCACGATGATTTCACGATTTATGTGGCAGACGGTGACAATCAGCGCATTATGGCTTGGCCACTCGGAGCCAGACAGGGTCAAGTTGTCGCCGGTGGAAATGGGTGTGGAAATGAATTGCACCAATTGCATTATCCCTCTGATGTAGTTGTCGATCGATCTAGTGATACTCTTGTCATCTGCGACTGGAGGAATCGACGTGTGGTTCGTTGGCCTCGTCATGGAGGGAAAAGGGGAAAAATTCTCGTCGACAATATCGACTGCTTCGGTTTGGCCATGGACGATCATGGATTTTTGTATGTTACTGACTTCGTGAGACACGAGGTTCGACGCTTTCGATCACATGCTGACTCACAAGGAACTGTAGTAGCTGGTGGACATGGGATAGGAAACCGAAACGATCAACTGAATTGGCCGGCTCATCTTTTTATCGATCGAGATCACTCTTTGTATATTTCAGATGACTATAATCACCGAGTGATGAAATGGTAAGAAGGTGCTAAAGAAGGTTCAATAGTAGCTGGTGGTCACGGCATGGGTAATGAAATGAATCAACTGCGGTATGCGAAAGGAATTTTGATCGACGGCATGATTACAGTATATGTAGCAGATTGGGAGAACCATCGGGTAATCCGATGGCCTCAAGGAAGCACTGGGGGGAGTGTGTTGGTAGGTGGAAACGGTCAAGGAAATGGACCGAATCAGTTTGATGGATGCGGTGGATTGTCCTTCGACAATCAAGGTCATCTTTATGTGGTCGATTTTGGAAACCATCGAGTTCAACGATTCTCAATCTTATGAACATAGTTTATGTGTGTCTATCGAATTAGTACAATTTTTATCAATAAGTTGCCACTGTACCTGGTTGACTCTTGCTTAATATACCATTAGGGCTCAACAAAAACTCTGAAAATATCAAATCAACATATATAGCAAAAAAATATTTTTAGTTTTATTTTATTAAATTTTATAAATAGTGATAGCTTGTCGAAAACTTCTTTAAACACTTCCAGGAGACTATTCTTGATTCTTTTAGAAATTTGCTGACATAACGATTATTTCGTGTAATTTGTCAAATTACATCTAATATAATGGCTTAGCCAAATATTAGATAGTGCAAGAAGTAAAACTTGGAATGGGTACGGATGTGGCTTTATGTTATCTTAACCCATACCCACACCCGTCTAAATTCAAGATTATGCTCTCCAATTAACCATTTAGGTCGATATTTATTCCTTGAAAGAATATTCCGGTATAATAATAAAAATTCATTCATTCAAAACAAAATACTGTAGCATAAACTTGTTTTAATAAATTATTTAATGTTGTCTCAATGGTCAAGACGTAATTAAATTGATTATTCATTTTGAGTCATTCCATGCATTTACATGAGCAACTATTTATTTCTTCTATTTTACTATTATTATATTGTCATTGATTTATGGTAGATGAAATATTAAACTAAGTTCAGTATTATAAAAGATCATTCCTTAACTCTTTCTTTATTGCTACAATAAGAATAACAAAAAATGATCGCCAGCGATCAAAACATTTTCAAAGCGACATATATGAATGTGTAAATCCATTATATTAATATTGTTAGACTTTTATCTAGTTTTTTATTGTTATTGTCGAATTGAGAATAGTAATATTAGATGTAGATTGTGTCATAAGAGCCGTAGATAGTTCACCTTTTAGTTTTTGATGATATGAAATACAATAACAAAATGATCGTAATTCATATTTATCTTGAATACAAGCGGATGTCTCGCCATAAAGATTAATACGTAGAATATCACTATTTACTTCAATTTTTTCCGTTTTTTCATGATGCAGAAGACGAGTTTCAAATATTCCACCGGATGGTGATACTTCGAAAAGTACCGTATAAGAATGCGTAAAATTTGTAGTTTGATTATCGACTTTCTTTGTGATGGATACTTTTTCGACTTCAGCTCTAATAATTGTTTTTAGTTCGAGTGGAAGGCATAAATGTGCATGTAACTTTAATTTTACATTATTTATATGATTAATACTAGCTAGTGTTAATTCTTTAATCACAGGTAATGCTGTATCAAGTGGTGTACTGCGTGAACATGGACAATATTTTTCTAAGAAAACAGAAGCTGAAATTTAGACAAATGAGAATAATTATTTACCGGGTATACCAGCTGCTGAGCAATTTCGTTCGGGAATAGGATGAAATAGTGATATACCCGAGGTTGTCGGCTTCCAATCGACTAAAAGAGGATCAAATATAGATGGTTGTTCTACCATCTTTAGAATATTTGCTAATGTTTCGTAAACATCCCACCAAGATGTTAACACTAAATATAATAATACAATTTGAATTTATAGTTCAAATATAAAAAGTGGTGTGAAGGTAAAGATGAAAAGCTTACAAACTAGAGAACAAGCTGATTGTTTTTTTTAGTCTCATTAGATACTCAAAAAGTAAATGGCAAAATAAACTGCGTTTTTCTCTCTCAGAAAGACCTTCCTTAGAGGAACAGGCAGTGTCTCTTTGAATTCAATGTCGCTAATAAATAAACTTGGTTTAGAGCATTTACATACTTTTTTCATTGTCTCTTAAATTTTTCATAGCTTGTGGAAATTGTTTATCAAATGATTTTGGAAATAGCATTGAATAAAATGGCAATTTAACTTCAAAACCACCAATACGTGTAAGTCGTATACGATGTTGTCGATGACCGTGATCTCCGCAGAATATTAATATTGTATTATTTAATAAATTTTTTTGAACTAAATTTTCAAAAAAGCTTTTTAAATCATAATCAATCCAAAAAAGTCTTTCTAAATAATCATGACTCATTTCATTCATTTTCATAATACCAAACGTTGGATAATCTAATGTTTTATGATGTATACTTAAAAATTGTTCAAGCCAATTTAATGATAAATGATGTAATAATTTATTTAAATAACATGGCCTAGGATTCGAATTTCCCGGATATCTGCTATAAGACATTGTTTCATACAATGCTAACCAGTACGGACGTAGATAATAATCAGTTGGTACTTGGCGAAAACCATTTTTTAAATTATAAAAAGCACTGTCACGCCATTCTTCACTAAAATAAGTTGTATAATTTAATCGAGAAAAATTTTTTACAATAAATGGATAATTATCAAATGGTCCGGGGTAGTGAATAATCTTTTTAACTTGATAGCGTTTTTTAGTTTTTGAATCAACTCTTGTTTCTGTTCGAATGAATTCATATCGACTATCATTCGTGTTTGGGTTTTGAAAGCTAGTTGCTTTCTGGCCAAATAACATAGGAACAATATTTGCAAATGTACCATCACCAACAATTGTGTGGCGTTGAAAAACATATAAACCTTGAGATCTCAAATAGGATAGCGTTTGTGGTAATGCTCGACGTGCTTGCAAATCGCTTACAGCATCCAATATAACCATGACTACAGATGGTGGTGGTGAACGATTTGATGATGATGATGATGGTGATGGTGAAGGTAATAAATTTGATAACCAAGTATTTTCTGGTTTACTATGCCATTGGCTACGTGAGAGAGGCGGTTTCTTAAGTCGAAATAATGGATGAACATATTCGTAGAGAAGACCAGAATATTTATTTAATGATATTGATTTTTTACTGGATGAGTTTGTTTCTGCCTTACTTGGACATTTATAGCCACTAAATTGAATAATACAATTTTTCTAATGACAATTAAAATTGATTCATATCATGAAAAAAATTTGTTTATTTTACAAATAAAACATGTTTATTTTAATAATCAGAAAATTTTAATTATTTAATATAAAATGTCAGCAATCAAACACCGCAAAGCTCGACTATTTATCGAAACTGCTATATAGTGAGAAACAAATAGCCTAAATGACTTTCGTCATAATCCTTATGTCGAATCGAAAAAATAATAACATAATTTTGACATATGTCAATTTTCCTAAGCTATCTTTGGAATGCATCAACAACAACCAGCTGTTATTCAGTAAACTGGAGAAAAAAAGAAATTCACTGAAACTCTCTTTTCTTTCCATTGTTTATCTGATGTTAATAATATCGCATGGCGAATTGCTTTCACATAAGAAGATAAGTACATAAATATCTCAACAACTCGTAGCTCATTATTAAATATCAAATATCTCACTTGAAACGTTCATAAACTCTATCACAAGTACTTAAGAAAAAAAAATCCATCGATTGATTTATAAATGCTCAATCCATTAAAAGTCTTTATACATGAAAAATTCGTCAATAAAACGAAAATTTTGTACAATAACTGATACGGAGACATTCACCAATACGTACATCTGACACTTAATCTTTTAAATATCAATATAGAATTTTTTTTTGTTTGATTTAAGATCATATAACGTATTTCAAATCTTTCGCATAACATGACGATGCATGTAAAGGTTTTCTTCTTTACGATTCAAAATCTGAGAATAAAACATAAATCTTACCAAAATGTTCCTTGATTAAAATATTTTGTTGTATCATTGTAGCAACGTGCAACAACAAAATCAGTATCGACTATTGCTTCTGTCTGGCCATTAACAATTAAGATTGGATCGGATAATGTATATGACCAATCACGAAAATATTTCTCTTCAGGATTTCGTCCAATTTTTAAATAAACACAATGCGTTATTGAATTTGAAAAAGAAGTTTGATTCACTGTTTGATTAATATATAATTGTGTATTATTGATCACATTGATTAAATTTTGTTTATTCGTCGGACAACGATAGACCGATTTTATATGTATAGATTTTGCAACAGTTGAATCCCACGGATCGAAACGAGGTATATAGCACCGAGATGATGACGATAAATACTGATCATTTTGTTCATTGTAACTATTTTGTATAAATGATTGTATCGACAAATCAACAGATGAAAATGGTACTGGCTTTATCAGGATCAAGCGATGATAGACAATAAGAAAAAATATTATATTCAACGTCACAAGAACATAAAGTAGATGATAATGTTTTCGAATACGAAATAATAGCATAGTGATAAATCTTCAACTAGAAACATTAAGTTAATTCGAACATTGCCTAACAGAGTCAGACAAAAGAAAAAAAATGTTATCTAAAAGGTAAAAGAATGTAAAATGGTCAATTACGACAAAACATCGATTCGGTGCCACTTCATATGTAGTTCGTTTTTTTTTTCATTGATCAACTTAGATCATATTTCGTATGAAGCATTATATCGATAAATAATAGTGAAAAGAAAAAAAAAATCTGCCTTCCAGTATATAAATTGAAGCCACATGCGTATATTGACTTAAGTTTGAGAATATGTTCGAATTACATTTATCTTCGCATTGATCAGCTAATATTGACTCCAGCACATGTCTAACGAAACAGTTCTACTTTCAGTTGTAATAACTAACTGTGTGCTACTCGTTTAATGTAATGAAAATAAAAAAAATGATAAGAGTAGAAAGAAAAAAAAATGCTGTAGATACGATAAACTTCTGAAGGCTACGCAATACTTTCTAGCATAAGACTTAAAAATAAGATATTGCGATTCTTGGAATATTTATCAGTCAATCAAGTGCAAAAGTTTGTTGATTTTTACATGAAAAAAAGTCAATAATTTCCACAAAGAAAAGAGATAGCAGCAGAAAAAAGCGCGTTAAACTCTATGGGAATTTTCTTACATCAGCTACAGAAGTTGAAATAAAAGAACTTGTGTATTTTATGACTAATCTGAATAATAAATTACGCAAATTCTATGAACGTCTTAGTTAATTGATAATTGATTTATTTCCTATTTAGATGACTGATCAGTTTGTTATGTGAATATTCTAAACAATCCTCTTCTTCTTTCTTTCTTTCTTTTGCTTTGGATACACTTTTGAGAGAAAAACAAAATTTGTCTAAGAACAAATAGATATTTTTCATACTGACCTTATCGTTTTATCTTGCAGCCAGAAAATTTTATAGATATGATAGTTGAAGATTGAATTACTCATCGCGTAGCAAAAGAATTCTTCGATTTGTTTCTTTCCACGAAATACCCAGCATTTAACTCGTATCATAGCTATGCTTACTTGAATGATTTATGATGATTTTCTTTTTCTCTTTGCTAGCTCGCTGCTTTTTGCTGCATCGCTTATTTTTCTCCACTTCCTCGCTGTTTATTCTTGATAATGCTCGAGGATGTTTTCTTCCTCTATCTTCTTGCTTTCTTATTGACCGGACGTACAAAAATGGTACACACCATAAACGCCTATCGGTTGGTACGTTTCGGCTGTGCGAAGAAACAGAACACATAAAAGAACTGCTTTATTGAGATAAGAACGTGCTATGACACATCCGAAGAAATAGATAATGCAATTCTGGGTCTATGCTAACAGAGTTAATCTTCTTAGTGGTGTTTATTTTCAGTGGATATGTTTAACTATTTATGAAGATAAAAATTGATTATTAACGATCGAAGCTAAACAAATTTACTCGAAATAAAATTATTATTAAATTGATTAAAAAGAAGAAAAAAATCACGCAGCAAACATAGATACTATCTGTTCTAAATTTCATTGTGAAGTCAAAAGAAAGAGCTTTTATTCTGAAAGCAATCAGAAACAGAACTTCCTTTCTTTCCATGTGCTAGCTAACACAAATTCAAGTGAAGCCATTATGTCACGCTTTTCATTAGTGCACTGTCAGCTATTTGAATTAGTAAAATATTTTTATATTTACCTCATCGGCAATGAATTGTTTTCGGATGAAATCTCATTTACTGTAGGAATCAATTCAATTTAAAGTGAGAGAAAGTTTCTATTCACGCTCAAATGCAAACTTCCAATTAGTTACGCATCTTGAAATTCATAAACAATCACGAAAATTTTTCATTGCTCTTTATTCGGAAAAAAACGTCCAATGTACGCAGTGTTACGAGTTCATAGTAACAGAATAGAGATAATAGCATAGAGTGACTACCAAAGTCATGTAACAAGCAAGTCTGTTGCTTTTTTTATATGTCAAACACTAGATAACTTAAAATAATTCAATTTTCATTTGATTTATAATGATATTTTAATCATCGAAATAGATGAAATACTATCATAGAAAATTGGGCTTATGGCTTAGCCTTCTCATGTTTTCGATCGGAAACTCAAAATCGCTGTTTTTGACCTCTACGATGGAAATGAACTTTAATACAAATTGACTAATTTTGAAAGTATGAAAAATAACAATAAACTTGTTTAATGAATGCTTTTGGTAACCATTGTATTTCATTGTCTACTATCAACTCACAAATATACGGAATCTTCACATTGAAGTACTGCCACCCGATCAATGGATCATTAAAAGAATAGGTGATTTTCTACGATGATCTAGATTTATATGACATAAAGATAGAACAGTGAAGTCGACTTTTTTATTATTTCTCTCCCTTTTTCTGGTAAAAACTAACCAAAAGCAAGAAGTATTTTCTTTTTGTGTTCTGAATAGCAAAATTGAACAAACATAAACTTGAATTTGAGATTTATTTGATTTCACATCATAGTTTAGCCAACAAAGTGTCAAACATGTTGTCATTATTGAGTATTAGTTTTATTGAATAAATTCCACCATTTGTTGTGGTCAACATTTTTTTTTCTGACAACAAAACTACATCAAATTTATTGATTTTTCTTTGTAATTATGTCACATATTTATAAAGATGCGCTTTTCTTTCCAAGTCGGAAATGCATGGCTGCTGCACGTTTACCAAATCGATAAGGCATAGCCGATCGTTTTCCAAATCGATACGGTATAGCCCATGTACGAGGCTCACCACCATGAACAGACGGATTGCCAGTACGAGATTTCGTGTGTGAATAACGTTTGTGAACTGCTTGAGGCCATATTGCTTCATTGTGATGAGGATGTCGATGATGATTATAATTATACTCTCCATCACTATCACTAGTACTGAAATCATCGTCACTAAATGCAATTTGTTTGGAATCGTCAATAGTTTGATAATGATGAGTGACAGCAGACGTTTGCGGTTGCTAATATGAAGAAAAAAATCAAGCGTTCAAAATGCTTTAAACATATTTTAACTGACTTCATTATTATGAGCATGAGTTGCTTGTTCGATTGATTGTGTTTTTTTTTCTGCAGTTGTTATAGTAACCATTAAAAGAACAACTATAGATAGTTGCAGGAAAAACATATTTATTGTAGTCATCTGGTTTCTTGTCTTGTAGAAGGATGAAAGAAAAAGATATCTATGAACTGAAAAAAAGAAACGAAAATCCAAAAATGTTCATAGGTATGTAAAAATCGATGTAAAATATAAAAAATTTGATTAAAAATGACGCGATGCTGTTGGTCCTTGTTGACCGTAGCCCGTATAGCTCAGTGGTAGAGCGCCAGTCTTGTAAACTGGAGGTCCGTAGTTCAATCCTGCGTGTGGGCATCTCTTTTTCGTTTTCAAGGCACTTTTTCCGCATGCAAAATTTATCTAAGTGTTTTTGTGGCAGCTGACGCCAAATTAAATTTTAAAATAACTCCATAGGCATCTGCATTGAATTGATTCGTGTAACGTACACCTTTCTTGAGGAAGAAAGAAAAAACCGTAGTCGTTGAAAATGTTTTTTTTTGTAGAGTTAATTTAATAAAGAATAGCATCAATCTGTTCTAATTCTTTTCTTTCGACCTTCATCTCAATAGTAGAACTTTACTCATCAACTGTTCTGACAACAATCTCTGAAACAAACAACAAAGCAAATGTATAAACGTAGATTGATACTTAACTCAAAATTATCCGTACCAATAAAATCTTCTGTTTTTTGCTATGAAAGATGGCGACTAAATAATCAATGAAAACATTGATATAATGATATATAATGTAATCGAATAAGAATAAGAATAAGAATAAGACGAAGAAAATACTTACATTCTCTCTTGTTACTTTCTAGAATAATAGATTGATGAGTTTAGAAATAATTCTCTATTATTTCTTCTTCGACTTCTTTTTATTTTTGTTGAATGTAATAACAACTTGAGTTTCTAATTACATTGACAAGATGGAAAAGTTTGTTTGCTTCTTCTTCTTCTGATTGTTCAACAAAATTAAAAAAAGTATTGTTTTTCTAAACAATAGAAATGATGACAGTGGAGCCCATCGAATGCAAGTGTTGTTTCATTGTTAGTCTTGCTAATTGGATATACATTACATGATAGGACAATTTGTAGTAACTGAAAATAAAAGAAAGTCAAAGAAGAAGGGGGACGGAAGGAAGAAATTCAGGTTATATTTAGATAAATGAGCTAGTATTTAACTAGTAATAGAAAAAAACTAAAATAAGATCCTGCTTAGAGGTGTCAGATTAGCATTAACAATGAAAATAATGCATTGGTGTATTATGGTAAAGAAAATACTTAATGCGGATTTATTCCCTATTTTATCATTCCTAACACTGATATTACTTTTAATTCTAAAGATTTATTATTAATCAATTTTCCTGGAGAAATAAATCAATGTATTATTTTCACTTTTAATGCTTACCCGACACCTCTAATCCTGCTATAAAAAGTTAAACGGTGCATTGCGAATAAATTCTATTCAAAAAATAATTCCATAACTAACCAATTAAAAAATTAAGTATTTTAATGTGAAAATCAACACGTATAAAAACCCATGTTCGTACATTTATAATTGAAGTGTGAGACATTCGCGCACTGCGTGATGTCCAACGTGCACCTATTATCATATTTAATTCACCTTGCCGTTATATTTTTTTTTCTTGTCTGTTCTCTCTCTCACTCTGATATATATTATGATATTATATATATTGAATCTTTTACAGTACGTACATAAATTCGTACGAAATGACTTCTGTTTCAGATACACCGCTTCACCGAAGTATTTGTTTTCTGATAATGACAAAATTAAACATTTATTTCTTATGTAGGTAGTATGCCATCGCCAGCAATGATAGAGAGGCCATCATTATTATCGGCATCAAGTGGTTATGAAAACTATCGAGGGTTTCTAAATCTTCTCTATGTTATTTTGGGAATAGGAAGTTCTCATCTTGTCATAGAAAATATTCTCAAGTATGGATTATTAGTTGAATTCGATTGGCCTTTAAGATTTTTAAAAGATCCAACTAATTGGCCATCAGTTAGTTATTTTTCGTCAATATTTTTTCTCCTTGACATTTGTCAAATATCTTCTAGGTATTTCTTATTCTATTGATAAATCTATTCATTTTATTTCAATATTGGCTTGAAATACAATTAATGAAAGTAACATCAGCGAAAAAACTTTTAATATTTTTCGAAATAATTAATATCAGTTTAATATTAATCTTTCCTGTCATATATATACATCATCGTCAACCGAATGCTGTAGGTGCTTTCATAGCTGTATGCCTTTATTCCATCGTTTTTTTAAAATTAGTGTCCTATACACATATTAATTATCGATGTCGACTAGTTCTATTAAGGAAAAAACATGATGAAACAAATTCTGTTGTGATATCAAACGGTCCGATAATTTATCCAAATAATTTAACAATAAAAAATCTTTATTATTTTCTATTGGCACCAACACTTTGTTATGAATTAAATTTTCCACGTACACAACGTATACGTAAAACATTTTTATGTCGGCGTGTTGGTGAAATACTTGTGATTTCTTCATTGCAATATTGTTTAGGTCAACAGTGGATTCTACCCATATTACGTACGCTTCATCGTCCACTGCATCATTATTCACTATTAGAAAATATCGAACGCCTTTTACGCCTTGCATTACCAAATCATTTAATATGGTTATTATTATTCTATGTTTATTTTCATTCTACATTGAATTTATTAGCTGAATTATTATGTTTTGGCGATAGATTATTCTATCGAGATTGGTGGAATGCAACTGATTTATATGAATTTTGGAATAGATGGAATACAAGTGTACACGATTTTTCTAAGCGACATGTTTATCATCCATTAGTTGATCATTATGGTTTTAGTAGATCGCTTGGAACATTGACTGTTTTTGTAATTAGTGGTTTTTTTCATGAGGTAATTCAACGGTTTCTTCGTGGAATTTTTTTTCATAAGCATTTTTCCTTTAGTATTTAATTAGTGTTCCATTACGTATGATCCGTCCATGGAGTTTTCTTGCTATGATATTACAAGTGCCAATAGGTCTTGCTGTACGACGAGTAAAAAATGAGAATAAAACGTATGGAAATATTGCCGTATGGGTGTCACTTATACTTATACAACCAATTGCTATTCTACTCTATATTCAAGATTTGTTTTATAGAGATTTTGTAAAACATTAAAATGAAAGTTTTTGTAGTTTATCATTTTTTTTATATCGATCATATACATGCTTGAAATAAAAGCAAACAAATAAATCTATGGATAAGACTTATAGAAAAAATATCAATTGCTAGATATTTCTCTGTTGTGAGATTATGTAAGCAAGGGACTAACAGCTGAAAATATTCTTTTCTTGTTTATACAGCTATCTACTTCTGTGAATAATTGTAGGCATATGAAGTGCATCATTCATCGATGAGATCCTTTTATAATCTGCATAAACAAAAAACAAAGTCATAGATCATATTGCATGATTATATTTTTCGATTCGATCAAGATCCAATAAGATCTCTATAAGTTCATCTTCTCGCCTGATATGATGAAGTAGAAAATAAATAATAAATAGTCCATTATCGATAACAAGTTCAAAAGTTTACCAAGTCAAAAGCTAATTTGCAAATGGAACTTAGGATCATTCTAATGACATTTGTATTTATCAATCAGTTTTATTACAGCGACGAATAAAATATATATATTTACATTGACAAGAAAAACGAACTTAAAATATATATTTCGAAAACATTTAAAATGCAATAAAAAAAAAGAAACGAAAATGATATTTTTGTGTGACAACATAAAACAATCATACTCTACGATACAATATACTTGTTGGGGATTGACTCGTATATGAAATAGTATTGCACTTCATTCAATAGAAACAAAAAATATATAAGCATTCTTTTATTTTCTTATTGATTAGTTGTAAAAAAAGCATTACGAAAGACTACCACAAATGACATTTGTTACTCGGATTCATATTTGATTTTGATTGACAAGAAAACGTCTGAGCAAATTCAAGACTATTTGCAATTGTGCCCATGATTCGTGAACGTGGCGGCGAATGAGGATCGTTGGTTAAATCATAATGCATGGCATTCGGAGTTTCAAGATTACACCAGCTCTATAAAAAAAAAATTAATTAATTCAACAAAATGTATAACTATTTTCATACATGAGCAAAAGCAATAAAAAACAATTGGTCGTTATTATATGATAAACCAGGTAAAGGAAGATTATTGCCACTATTTACTGTGCGTTGTTTATGCTTTTGATAAGTGTGATAAGATAATTTTAAACCGCCATTATCGGCGATGTTTTCACCTTGAAAGAAAAAGTTAAAATAGAAAAATCTTGAAAATGATATTAAAAAGCCAAGGTTTAGCATAAAAAAAACTAGCTGCTCTTACGCTTAGTAGGATCATTTTATATCTAAAACAAATATTAAGTTTGAATCATAGTTTTGCTTTTTCGGTATTATTATATCCTATGAGTAGCAACTAGAAATTTGGAAGATTCACGTTTGCCTTGCATATCTCTAATGGTGATAACTATCTTCAGGCAGAGGCACAACCCTATATAAATCTTCAACCATACGAAAATTTCACTCGTTATCTTAACACTTATGCCAATATTTGATTAGTCACGTTGCTGATAGTCGTATTCCTATCTTAAAATGTGCTATGTCTCTTGCAAAGTAAATATTAATCGATAAGAATCAAATAGAAATTACTCAATGTTCTTTGACCATTTTCATTTTGTCCATCAAGCGCAAAACTTGAATATTGTTGAACAAAACATTTAGTTCTTTCTTCGAATTTATCTAATGCTGATTTTGTCCACCAGGCACGCATATTTCCATCCGAATCATATTCTCGACCTTGATCATCAAAACCATGAGTTATTTCATGACCAATAACCTAATAATCACGAAAAGAAGGAAAAAAAGCAAGATGTTGAATATGTAACTATGATATTTAAATGTAAATTGTACTGTTCCAATGGCTCCATAATTAATTGAAATGGGTAAATCTTTATGAAAAAATGGTGGTTGAAGAATACCAGCTGGAAACACAATTTCATTAGCCGATGGCGTATAATAAGCATTCACTGTTCGTGGTGTCATACTCCAACTGTTAAGAAACAAAAATAGAAATCAATTTTGATCTTTTAGTATCAAATAAAATATTTTACTCGGTAAGATCAACTTTTTGTCGAAATTTTAAAAGAGACCGGCGACGTTCACGTTCTAATACTTTAATACCATTATCGAAATATTCATTCTCAATCATGGAATAACCGGTATAACTATTATAAGTAAAACAAAAAAGCAATAATTTATTTGCTAATCAGTAATAGAGAAGAAAAAAAAAGAAAAATTCATTATCTATCTACTGAGAATTAATGTTCATTTTTACAACTTTTAACTATATTTATCATTAAACTCTGACGTATGATTTTATCAGTGAATTATCCATTGGAAATTAAATGTTGATTTAAGCATCCGTTGTGTCGAATGGAAACATTGAAAAATCTTAATTGATTTAATCAGATTCTATTTGACGTCAAGTCACGATTATACAACAAGACTAATAAACTAATTTACTAGAAAAAAAAAACATCAATCTAATCAACACATGAATTATCCTTGGAGAAGTCACGATGTAACATGTAATTATTTGATGTCAAAGTTCATAGCACGTGAAAAGTTACCTATCAATAGAATTATTTCCCATGTGGGAAGAATTTTCAAAAACTGAAAATAACAACAACCAAGTAATTACTTTTAATGAGATCATCATCGGCATGAAATTGCCTAATGGCTTGCTTTAGAAGAAAATCTTTAGTGTTGCATCTAACGTTTCAAATAGACTCTAGACATGAAATTGATACGTGTTATGTTAGTCATTAGAGGATCCCAAAGGATGAATACCATTCGATCTAGAAATCGATCGGACATAGTTGGTGCTTTCTTCATATATGAAGTTTAATAGGAAAAAGTGATCAACACATAAGAGGTAGGTTCTATCGGCATAGTTGGTTATCTAAAATTTCGGCGTACTCTGAATGATCAAATTTCCGATATTGATGAAATTCAAAATGGCTTCATATTACATTTACAATCGATGTGTACTATACGTTTGTAGATAAGACGAATCTTTTTATCGGATCATTTGTTTAGATAGATTTCGTTTAAACAGATAAAAGAAAGTTTCAACTACAAGCGAAAAAACTAACCGTTCATTTAATTTTGTTTTATTATCTAAGAAATCAGGATAGCCAACTTTTTCAGTAATCTTTGAAATTTTTCTCTTGGCTTCGATTCTTGACTGTTCATCAATCCACTGAAGTTGATTAAGATTTTCGTCAAACGTTTGACGAATATTTTTAATTAGTTCATTGGCTTTTTTTCGATCTTCTTCACCGAAGACTGCTTTTATATACAGAGCACCTTTAGAATAAAAATGGATAAGAAAACAAATCTGTTTTTTCTAAATTTTTATTTACCAAGTCCATAACCGAAAGCAGCGTCAGTTTCTCTCACACAATATTCCCATCGATCAGGTAATGATTCCATTCCATAAAGTTCTTTGAATAAAGGTAATGTTAATTTTTCAAATGCAAGCGATAAATGCGAACTTAAATCGAATATAAGTGAAAATACTATATGATCGATAACAATATAACTTTTCTCAGGTGTTAATAAATAATCTTTCAATAGTGATGATACATTTAACATAAGACCAAGTGATAGAACAATGATTTGATCGTTTTCAGTTAACTTGATTGGACTCGACACATTGATATTTAACATTTCATTCAAGAATGAATATACATCTAACCCTATCGGTTGATACTGTTCTTGAAGTTGTTTTAAAGTCATTAAAAAATATGTTTCATTGGGCTTTTGTAATACTTCCATTGGTACTAAAAAAATTATAAATCAAAATAATCTTTTTTTATTAATATTTTACAATATAAATAAGAGCCAATATCAATGAGAAAATAAAATACTCCTATATTAACTGCTAGACCTTGAATCATAACTTTTATTGTTTCCATCCTTTCTTATGCCTATGAGAGTTTCTATTGTATTTTTTCAATTATAGGCACACAGTATCTAGAAGAGAAAGTAACTAAATTCTCAAAGGAATATCCGCTATTCAGTTCTTACATTAGACATAACAGATTCATATTCTAGTAGTATCATAGTTGAAACCTGAATTCAATTATTAAATTACGATGTAAGTATTCACGACAGAGATGAAATCAGTACCGGTTACCTTTCTATCTTGTTTACTTTCCTTATTTTATTATATACAATGTCGGCGTTATGTGAAAAATTAGCTAATTGCAAGCATGAATAAAGGAAGGCTTCACTAGTTGAATAATTAGATTCAAGTCAATCAAATTCGTCATATTCATGAGGATTCTTTACTTATCAACAACATGAGACTTGAAAATAATTCGATTAATCACTTACAACTGATTTTTGCCAGTTCAATTTCGAATTGCATAATATCATAAATACGTTTCATCGATTGATTTTTTTCAAAACCAAGTAATTGCAGTAATTCCGAAGCAACATTTATATATGTATCTCGAATCTTAAAAATAAATTAAAGAAATAAAATGTTGATGGATCAAGTTCTGTTTCTTTTTTTACAATTTTGTTTCTTGTATCTGTCTCTGGGTCACTTCGATTATTTAACGATGAATTTAAATAATAATCACGATTATCAAGTCCAAGTTGAGGTTGATTGATCTTTTTATTATAAATACAACAAAGAATGAAAAGAATTTTCCAATACATTTTACTTACATGAATCACATTCCATGTTGAATTCTTATCATCAGGTCCAATAGATATTGGTAATAGATATGAAAAACCGTATTTAGTCGAAAGAATTTTTGTTAAAGAAACAAATAAACGTTCCCAAGTTTTGTTTTGATCAATATTCATCCAGTCATTTATTGTTAAATTAAAATTCTCTTTTAAAAATCTTTCTAATGGTCGAGCTTGTTGTTGTTCAATTTCACTTATATTCATACATGATTGATAGAATTTGATTGCTTCTTGTTCAGCAGTAAATGCTGATAAAGAATTTTTAATCGATGTTTGCTCAAGAATACTTTTAAGTATAATGAGATTTTTTCGACTTAATTCTTTTGTAGTTGACCATCCCGAATGACCCTTAGGAATAATATTCGTTTTTATCCATCGACCGCAAACAAATTCATAAAAATCATCACATGGATTAATTGTTTGATTCAATCCCGAATAGATTGACGATGATAGTTGTATGCATATTGGAGTTAAACATAACTTTTCAGGCTCTTGTTTGTCATGATGACGATAAAAACATGATAGAAAAATGCAAAAAGCCACAAATAAAACAATGAAATTTGTTAAAATCAAACAGCGTTCCAGACGTGTACGCTTTGAAAAATAAACTTTCATATGATTTAAATTGTAACTCGCTGTTGAAGGAACTGCATTCGAAGCATAATTACGTAGTTGAAGTTTAAACTCTAATTGATGTGGTTCATCAACATCAAGTTCGGGTAATGCATCGGTTTCATTGATATCAGCTGCGGAAAGCTCGTCATTAAAATGTTTATAACGACTCATTCTTATCCCAATGGTGTTTGATCTTATCTCATAGTTGAATAAAATGTATCGGCATAGAACTCAAGTCAGTCAGTTGACATTAACTATAGATAGCGCTAAGTTTATTCGTGTGTTATACAGAGATTGTAGTGACATCTTGATACAAAATTAATTCATAAAAATATTTAAAAAAACGATCTTACAAACAGAAAAATTTATTTTTCTTCTTTTATCAATATTTTTTTCTTTTTAGCAGCCAATTGAATTTAGTCCGAGCACCGGGATCGTACCTTTGTATAGCTATCATTGCTCTAGGTATTTGAATGAAATTGAACTTTTTTATTTCAAATTTAGAAATCTAGTTTTCTTTGATCAGATCAATAGAATGAATTTCATTTTCATATAAAACTTTATTTAAAAGAGAATTGATAGATCTATTTTTCATTACAAATGCTAGAAAAATTTTGTCATATCAATTAGATTTCAATAAAGATCAGAGACAAAGAAGCATACTTGTGACTAACATCTATAGTATTCCATTCGAGAAAAGAACCTATTGACTGAAAGTAATCATCTTTATTAGAATTTTCAAACCAACAAACAAATCAATCAATCTCATATTTATTAAAGTATAATCTGGTAGATATAGATCATTATCTATGATTCGACTTTTGTCTCATGTAAAAATTAAAACAATGACGTTTTCTGTGGTAATGAGACTCGTTTATGGACAATTCAATCTATTATTTCGAAAGTAAAGGCATTGTACATATTATCTATTGTTTGTCAATCTATGATGCAGTGTCCGTCTAATGCGATTCTAAAAGTGAAAGTCTTTACTTACTCAAACGTAAAAATCTAATATTATTGATATGATCTTAGTACAAATAAGAACTCTACTTGCGATTTCTAGATATAAATTATCATCGATACCTTTATCCAGTAAAAACACTGAGAAGGTTACGCTCTTCCAACATTCGAATGAATCCTATGAAAGAGAAAATTTAATTTTAAATTTCAGATTTTCTCTAGTAGCAATGAAAAAACCTTAACAAAGAATGTCATCGTCCTCTCTAAATTCTCCTAAACCAACAATACCAGTTCTTCGTGGTTCAAAATTTTCTCCATCACTCGAAAAATCTTCTCATCAGCATCATCATCGTACTACATTTCATTTATCAAATTTATTTCAATCGTTAACAAAATTCAGTCGAAATATTCGAACAACGAATTCTTTCGTACGTTCAACATCAACAAATTCCAATGATCCAAATATAAAATTAACACGACGTTCATTTACAAAACATGATTCATTATCATCATCAATAAATCGTCCATCATCTTGTTTTATTCTTCTATCACCAGCCAAACAAGAACAAGAAACATGTTTATTCTTTCAAAAACCAATCGATGAAAATCTTTCACCAAAATCAAATTCCACGTCATCCTTCAGTAAACTAAAACGTGTTTCATCATTTCTCTTACCATTAAAACGTCGACAATCATTATCATTGAATCATAGTCTTCATGAACGATCATTCAAAGCAAAAGAATCATCGAAACGTCGTTCGCGTCTTCTCAACTATTCAATATTTAAACATAAAAATCCAATTTCAACAAATTATATTTTACCATTAGGAACATTTGGATATAGAAAACATTCAAATCCTATTAGATTACAGGAAAAATATTTTATTATTCTATTTGACATCATTCAAATAGATCTTATTTTAGAAATAAGATTAAATAATATCTTATTTAATAATTACGAATCCATACTATATAATACTCCAGATTGGGCATTTATTCAATCAATAAAATCATTTTATGGAATTCTTTTAGACGAACAAACATTAACTTTATTTCAGCCAAAATTATTTGAAAATAATCTTTACGAAAAAATTATCTCTTATGATTTTATTTTTATGCCATTTCATCATATTAAATATGAAGACAGTTCTTTTATTCATATTGGTTATGATTCATTAGCACCAACCACTATACGAATACCTTTAACATGGATATCGAATAATAATTTGTATGATTTTCAAATATCATCAAAGGTTTGCTTAAGGTCATTTTTTATCAACGAAAAAAAAGCATTCTTACTTTCAGAATATTGAATAGATTATGAGGTAAGGTAAATATAAGTAATGCTTATGCTTGTAATTTGCACGCTTTAAGAATAAATAAAAATAGGTGCTTTACACTAGTATTTAAATTCATTGTTTTCGTAAAATTTTCTTTCGTTCCGGAAATAGAATCTATTGATTATTCATTGGAGTTGAAGAATTTTAGTTCCCAAGTTTGGTTGAATATTATTTTAAGTTTAGAATAACGAGATTATAGTATTTTTAGAAAACAAATCTTTTCTTTATTTAGAAACTGCTTATTAAAAATGTGATATCCTTTTGCACTTCGCTTTGTTCTTTTTACGCTTATACATGGTTTGAAGGAACTCTTATAGTACACTCATGGGATTAACAACCTCTTTTTTCTCAACATTGAGGGGCTTACATGTCGATTAATTATAATAATTTATAAATGATCTTTTACGATTGAACACGAGCTCTGTTTTCACTCCAGGAGAGCTAACTTGAATTCCCAAGGTACATTCACAGACTTTGACATTGAAATCGCTCATATATCATTTTGCTACACATGATTCAAATTCCTTTTTTTTAATTCAGTCCTCTTCTTTCATTATCTCGTACACAAAAAAGGAAGTGTGATTACGAAACATTTTATTTAATCGTTTGTTGATAAATCTGTTTGATCCTTTTTTTTTTCTTTTTGTCTCTTCTTTCAAGTTCACAACAGTACGATCTACAACTGAACAACAAAATACAAGATTCATGAATGATCATCATCAACTAATAGGTAGGTGTTCGTGCGTGTTTAAGAAGTTCATTTACGGAAATTAATTTAACGCCGTTGTTCTTAAATTAAGTGGTCACCTGAGAGAATGTGAGTTCTCTCTTTCGGGTAGAGTCAATTGTTGATTTTTCTTTTCTCTCAGTATGAGGTATCATGTTCATTCGATTGGAGAAAAAACTCATCATCGATTCGCGTCTGTCTAGTGGAACAAAATTGAGGGAAAGAGAAAAAAATTCGTTTTCTTCTCTTCTCCGTCTCGTTTATGTATTGGTTGATATTATTTAATCGTCATTTTTCCGTTCGTTCATATATAGATTGAGTATCGTTTCTCTCATAAATTTTTGAACACTCATCTAATAACAAACAGTTTCCTTCGAAAAACTTATCATGAGAAAAATCCGTTTTCGTTATGTTAAAGAAAATGGAAAGTCAACATCGGTTACTGTTCGTTGTAGTGTTAAACGTAAGTATAACTCTTAGATTTCTTTTTCTTTTTTGGTAAATGTAATTCGAAATAGAGAGAATGTTTTTCATTATTCGATAATTTTATCAGTCCTAGAAATCTTCTGCAGATAAGTCTGGCTTCCCGTAGGATAAGCGATTGATCGATGATTGATAAAGAGATGCAATCTTTCAAGAGAGTTAGAGAGAACTTGTTCGTGTTTGAACATTGATTCGTTTTTTTACGAACATCAGGTAAGTGAGTACATCGAATTGTAGCTGTGCTTTTAAATGATTAATACATCAAACGAGTTTTTATGAGCGCTTCGTTTTTTTCTTCTTCTCTGTTGATCATATGAATAAGTCAAGTCAAAATACTGATGATGTGTTTTATCGAGAAGTAAGTTTATTTTTGATTAAAATTTTCCATATGGCGAAAGCATTATTTATTTTATTGCTTGTCGATTTATCCTACAGTTCATTAACATCTAGTGCATGGTAGATGAATTCAATAATAATAATATAAATGATGACGACACCAAAAGGTTAAATTTTTCTTTTTTGAAACTTTACAGACTTCTTCTCGATGAGCACATCAAGAAAAACTAACTGAATTAAACAGATACTATTATCAACATCATCATGGCATATAGAATTGCTAAGTAATCTCAATGATGATGATGAGAGCGAATAGAATTTTCCCACATTATCTCAGCTTATTTTTTATTGGGATTGTATGTCAATGTAATAGAAAATAAAATGTCATATTCTTATCGCTCTTCATTGAGAGTATGTATATACATTTTTGCTAATTCAGTTAAGAAACACGTTCGTGTCAAGATGTTAATCAAATAAAAAAAAAGAAGACATAGATTAAAACCTATCAACAAAGTCAATGTACATTGAAAATAGAGCTTAAGAAAAGAGAGAGAGAGAGAGAGAGAAATACGTATATCTAATATCTTGTGTAATGAATATTGAAATGTATACAGAAGGTGTAGAAAAGTTATTTCCGGATACAAGAAAGACTACACAACGATGATTATGTCCTTGGGCGAAACGGTAGTAACTAAATATAATGGTCTTTTATTTGTATTGTTTTAAGACTAGTCGAATGTGTTAAAATCTTAACTCTTGAAAGGCTTTCCGTGCAAATGATTGTTTGTTGATCTGCGCTCTCTCTCTCTCTCTCTGTGTCGTTTTATTTTCTCACACACAGTGGGAAAGGTGTATAACTGTTGTTTCAACAGCAATTAACAAGAGGTCAATCAACTGAGTTCAAATGATTGACAAGATTAGTGGACACGAGTTCATAAGACAATAACTATCTGTCGGTATGTGTTGTCTTTAAATTCGTACTGAATCTGATAAAAAATACATCTGCATGTTGTTGTTCAAAAGAAAAAGTCAAGGTTATTATCTCATTTATCATATAAAAGAATAAAACTGACGTTAGTTTAAACTATGTTCAATATAAACAACATGAATAATCGTTATTTAATGAGAATGGATTTTCTATACACCTGATCAATCGAATTAGTCGTTTCAAGAAGAAAAACAGAAAACAGCTAACACTTAGTATCTGTTCGAGTGTAATGAAATAGACGGGAGAGAGAAAAAAATAAAGAATTTATTTTCTTTTGTTTTTATATGCAGCTATATTTTGCTTTTCTTAGGTAACGCTTCATTGATTTCTGAAGCACTTCGACATTATCAACGATTAGAAAATGGAAATAACGGAGAAACAAATTTACCAAAACTAACTAGAAAATCGGACAAACATCGACGACCATATCATATAAGAGAATGCAAAATTCGACCGATCATCGTTCAACAAGCTGTCACACATAAACTTAAAGTTAGTTATAGGAAACGAAAAGAGACTTACGTTAGAAACTCCACTGAAGAAAAAACGAAAAATCTTTTGAGGCATTGTTATGAATGGAGGTCATCATGGACACAGAAAACAGTACCTTTTGTTTTGTGAAAACGAATCAACCCTGAGCTCTTCGGTAGCATTCCTAAACATGCTACCAGTATATTATTTTATTCTATAAATAAAATAAAATCTATGATGTAATTTCAATCATCTGATATCAACTCCTTAAATAAATATTTATTTATTTATTCAGCCAACATCTCACCATTTCGATCCAATTCAATTACGTCGTAAGCAATGTTCATCAACATTAATCGATGAAGAGATTCCCATAATATCGAATCGTAATCTTCATTGTCTCGCAGCTTCTTCCTCCTCGTCATCGTCCGGTAAATAGAAGAAAAAAGAGAAATCTATTTTAAAACATTTTATAACTTGAATAGGCTTTCGAAGTAATTCTCGTTCATCAAGTATACAAACATCATCGTTAGCCGGCTGTATAGCTAATACAGAAATCCCTATGTATGCTAATGTTGTCACAATTGAATCATCAAAATTAGTGGATAATATACTGGATGTCAATAAAACACCTAAGCTATGGTATAATCAAAATGAACTACATCAGGATGGCTGGTATCCATCAGCTGATATACGATTAAAACAATGTCAAGATAACTTCAAGCGAGCTAATGTTATCAAAGAAATCTATAAAACAGAACATGATTATTTAGGACATTTAAAAAATTTAGTTGATGTAAGTTCGCCGATGAATTTTTCGATCGATAAAAATAAAAAATTATATTTTTAGGGTTATTTAAAAAAAATGCGTTTACGTAAAGATCTATTTTCGGAGAAACAAATTGAACTATTATTGGGAAATATTGAAGAAATTTATCATTTTCAACAAGCATTTTTCCAATTATTAAAGCTATCGATCAATGAACAAAATCCACATGAAAGTCTTATCGGAAAATGCTTTCTTTTATATGTAAGTTTATATTTATTGAAATTTCAGAGAGATAAAGTATATTTTGTTATGTTTTTAGAAAGAAGACTTTAAAAAATATTCAGATTATTGTATTAATCATCCATTATCATGTTTAGAATTAACTAAACTTGAAAATAATTTTATTTATCAAAATTTTTTTGAAGTAAGCTTTTTTACAAAATTTATCTTTGATTTTTACTCTAATTCATTTATTTATGTAGACATGTCGTTTACAAGCAAACATGATTGAATTAAAATTAGATGGCTTTCTTTTATCACCCATTCAACGTATTTGTCAATATCCATTACAATTGAATGAACTATTAAAATATACAAAGAGTGATCATAGAGATTATGAAAATATTCAACAAGCAGTTATTACAATGCGTGATGTCGCTAGTTTTATTAATGAAAGAAAACGACGAATGGAATATGTTGAAATTATTCATAAATGGCAATCGACTGTTGAAAATTGGCAGGTATGATTAATCAAAAAGTCAAGTGCTCTTAGAACAATGCTTCAGTTATGTTAATTGATGTAAAAGAACAACAGCCATGATCATGGCGTGTTTTAAGAAGTTCCCAAAAACGTATTATCTTAGTTTCTGACTATCCCTAGAATTTTCCAAAGTTGAAAATTGTGTACGCTCTTTCAAAATGCACGATGATCCACCAATATTCAGTGATGCATTTAGGGGGAGGAAATAGGGGAACCCCCCCCCCTCCCCCCGTGAAAAAATAACTGAAAATTTCCACTTATTGTGAATGACATTAATCAGACGTCAATAAAAATTAGTTATTATGTATTAATGTACAGTAACAATATTGGGGGGGGGGGGGGGGGGGGGGGGGGGGGGGGGGGGGGGGGGGGGGGGGGGGGGGGGGGGGGGGGGGGGGGGGGGGGGGGGGGGGGGGGGGGGGGGGGGGGGGGGGGGGG
>CAJNYU010000502.1:0-103684 GCA_905331475.1 Rotaria socialis | reverse complement strand
ACCCCTTCAGAAAATCCCGGCTACGTCGCTGCCAGCATTTGGCACAAAACTGAGACCCAACATGCCATTGAATGCATGCGTTTTAAAATACAAGTTTTGATTTATTATTTTAGGGAAAAAATTTGATAGAAACAAGTACACAAGGTCTTGGCCGAGCTGATGCTTATTTATATCAGAATGGCAAAAAAGAACAAGTGACTTTATTTCTGTTTGATCATGTACTTATTATTTGTAGAAAAGTAGGTTTAATCAAAGAAATTTTAAATATCTAAAAAGATTTTTCTATAAAAATAGGACCGACGAAATTGTTTAATTTATTTTGGACGTGCTGATTTAGATAATTCAGAATTTGAGGATCTTATTGATGGCAAAGGTAAGCGAAAGCTTATAATGAATATTCTTATAAAAAATGTTTTTGTTTTCCATTTAAGTATCACGCTTAGATGAAGAAAACATTGTGCACTTATTATTTGCTTGGCGTTTATTTGATAGTGTACAGAATAAAAGTTATTTATTTTCACATCGTACACCATTAGATAAAATGCAAATGATCGATGCGTTAGAATACGAACGTGCCTATGTAGAAGAAAATCTATCGAAAGGTTTAGAAATTCCACTTTACACACGATTAGCAACACTGAAAACGCAACAATATCTTGCTGATCAACCAACACCACTGTCACGATCAACGACAGCAACTTCGTTTCCTTTAATAACAAAACCAAGTAAGGAAAATCTTTGCGAAAATCTTTTGTTTTTCGAATTGAAGAATTTTCCTTTTAAAAATAGATCGTTCAATATCAGCTATACTTCGAACGAGTAATTCACAATGTAATAATCAATCCATAATGTCAGCAACGACGAGTACAGCTATTGATCATCCTCTAGTGTCACAACGTCGTTTTGCTCCATCACGTAAATCCTCATTACCAAGATTTGTACGAAGTTCATCTCGAGATTCATCAGCTGACGATAGTTTGCGTCCAACCAAATCACGGTTTCGTTTTTGGTCATAACTAAATATTGATTCTTTCTTTTTCTGTTCTCTGTTTATGTATGTAATGTTTATTGTTGCTGAAATTGACTATGCACAGTTCTGAATGACAAAAAAAAACAATACGTGTGCCTATCACTTTTTTTTATTTTGACTCAATAAAAAACATTAATATATATATATATATTCAAGAAAGTGGCATAAAAAAATTTGCTTTTTAATAATTAATCATCGATTAAAAACTTAGCCGGTTGGATATGCTTAGAGTAAAACTTTTCTGAATTGTGAAACTGAAAAAGTCAAATCAATTTCAATGGCGCGCTGTCACAGTTGGGTCCTTTTCTTGTTAAGCCAATAATAATTGATCACAACGACATGTGTTCAGATTTCCGAAAAAGCAAATTACGGAAAAACTGAACACTGCTGGCTGTGTGTGGGATAGAAAATTTTAAATAGTCTTAAACCACGCAATTACTAAGAAACAAAAATAGCCGTCATTGAAAGTGATCTGATTCCTGCTGGTTTATGCAGACACTCAATGCGCGCACTTTTTCTTTACTAATCATCTTATCATTGATTATTAGTGTAGTTTGTCTAAAAACACAAGAGCACGGATTTTTCTTCGGCAAGGAAAATAAAATGATATTTGAAGATGCTACAACAAGTTTGACAAATGATTTTTTGACTGATATGGGTACGACATCATTCAATGAAACTTTGAAATCAAGCGATTCAACAATATCTGAAGTAGAAAAATCGTTTGTTTTTTCATTCAATCTCGATGCATTTTTCATATAAATAGCCAATTCAAATCGTAAGCGTTCAACGAGGTAAATGCAAACTTCTACCTGATGGTTATATCTATCGTTTGGATCGATCTAATGATCGTGGTATCGAGCAATCGAGATGTTCAAAAAGAAAATTGTCGTGGTCGAATTGATTTGTACAATTCATTTTTATTTTCATCAACAATAGATCGTACCGATATTACATTAGTTTCATCTCATTCACATGCACCGGAGCCTGCGCAATGTGAAGCTGCTATTTGCTATTGATCATATACGAACAAGTGCTCATCATAATCAACACGAATCACCTAAAGATATCATTCATCGTTTATTAAGGTTCATTCTAAAACAAAATCGCTGCTAAACTTCCTTCAATTACAGCAAGTCAGTTAGATTTTATTCAAAGTGAAGCAGCTCCTTTTTAATTTTTCCCTTAGTGCAACGAAGTATTCAACGGAAACGCCAACAACAAAAATCATTCGATGCATTTCTAATGACCATTGAACATGAAGAACATTTATCCAGTAGTGATATCGAAATTCTCTACCATTCAATAAATGACAATTCTTCATTACATTTAACTGATATTTCAATATAGTCAAATGTTAGTATTAACATGTGAACAGAATTACCAGAACAGACTAGCCAATTCATCAATGTGGTTATGTACTACATTTCATGACGTAGCGTATTGACAATTAGAGATTTTAGATGAAGCTTTTTGTGATATCTACATAATAAAAATCCTCATTTAATTATACTCTCGATCCTGAAAAACTATTTCCTCTTGTTACACTTTGTTCCTGCTATATAAAAGCACGCTAACCTCAGTTTATGTCGACGTTTTTCTAACCTATGTCAAATAGAACAATGATTCAGGTAACCCGATGAGTTCTATAAAAACAAAATAGAGATAAGCTGTTATTCATAATAGGAACGTCTTAGAAAAAAAAACCTTCAGGATATTCTATATGAATAGTATTTTGCTTGGATTAAAAATGTCTCTTTTAAATGTCTTTTAATTATTCAAATATTTGAAAATAATTATGAAACACTTCTTCCACTAATTTATGTCCTTTTACCATCGAATACAAGTGTTTTCTATATGAAATTATTTCATGAATTATTACCATTACAGACGCCGACATATATTTTAACGCAAAGAAAAAAATTGTTCTGCTGATATTAAAATATGAATATCATTTCGTATAGAAATTTCGATGAAGTTTTAATCAATTCATTAAAAACTTTCTTTCGTAATCATACAATTCTACCCAATATTAGGATATGTTGGATACTTTTACATGATGAACTTAGTAAATTTACTCAAGAAAATTTTTTTTTCTTAATTTCAAGTTTTTAATCTATAGCTACACAAGAACGTCATACATAGTGTTAAATACAAATCAATAAAATGTCTTCTAGTGTTAACTTATATTCCACAATCACATGTTATCATGACTTTCGAAGCACTTCAAGAAATATATTCTTCATCGATCGAAGGTTAGACTTAAATATATGCTGATGAAATCAACCAACGATGCTTGTCTTTTACAGAAGTTTACGATAAATTTGAAGATTTACGCATCGACCGTCTACGTCCAAATGGCCATCGTTCACAACCATTGTTTACTACTAACCTTTGGAATTGGGTGGACGTTTCTCTAGATTTCGATGATTTATTATTGATAAATGCAATTATTAAACAATGGAATGATATGTTTATAGTGAGGTTATATTATTGAATCAGAGTATGTTAACTTCATTAGTTAGCGTAGAATTCACTGTCAACGAGTTCATATCGAGATTTCATGAACTGATTCTTACTATTCACCAGTTATATCAACATCAAGCAAATACAAAAAATTGAAATAAGTTTAATTATTAAAAGCAATTATAATAATAAATTTCGACATATTATAAAATCATATCAATCTTTGACAATTGAAGAATATATTACAAATAAATTTCAATAAGATAGATAATGATAGACTTTCTTGTTTTTTTCTTTTTTATGAAACTCACCCATATCTTCGAAGAAAGCAGTGAGTGAAATTTTAAAAGCGACGTTTTGGGGACATGTCAGCAATTGAAATATTGGTTCGCTAATTAGATATGATTATAATTAGGTGTCAAAATTTGTCTTTTTATTATTGTAGACCCTACCAACGAGCATTCACGATGTCTGCACACATTGAGAACCAGATACCACATACATTAAATATTCTTTTTAAAAAAATGGCCTACTTTCTTTGTATACAGAGACAATGATAGAAATCAGATTAATAATAAGCGTACACTTTAAAGTAGTCTTATTTTCAGTTTCCTTTCAAGTTATACCAGTGATTCTGCTTTTAAAAATCAACGATGAATAGCAATCGAACAACATATGAACATTCCGAAACACGAGCAAATATTGCAGCGATGGAAACGAAGCATGAATCATATGTTGTTTGCTTGTCGATATGAGAATAAATGTGTTCTAGTTGAATTAAGTCTTTGTAGTCACAGTAAAAAAAGGCATAAAAATCTTGAAATAGTGTTCATGTTAAATCGATTGAGAAAAAATTTCAAACAGAAAAGCTTCGCAATCCGAGGCCAGCGCGAACGAAGTGTCGCACTGCCCTCGATTTCGGATTCTCATTCTATGATCATTGTCAACGGTCGTCAATGAGAACAATGGCTTACTTTTCTAGAATTTCCATTGACGAACAAAAAAAAGTAAATGTAAGTAATTCTTTCTCTTCCTCTCCAGGCGAATGAATCCTATCGAATCCTAGCAGTCAACAAAATCTGATGGGATTCCGGATTGAAGAAGTAGTATCTAAACTATTAGTGATAGAATTGTTCGCTCTGATTGACAAAGATCTCTGTAAGATGTTTCATTCGTTTATTTTTCATTTTGTTTACAATTTACGAACTGGCTTTCTGGGTCTTTTCAATATGAGATTTTTTAAAGATTTTAGCATATACCATACTGATTCTCAAAAAGAAACAATGTTGATATGGTGTTTGATATTGAATTTCGCGGCTTAGATCAACAATCAACTGGCGCTTTCCGGAACAATGACGTTTTCAAGTTTTGTAGCGACTAGAGATGTGCAAAACCAGTCCAGATTAGAGTCCTGCAGGCTAAGACTTTTTTTGTACCCTAACCCTATCGTATAACTTCGTACCCTTGTCATGCCCTGCAGTGTTTTCAATGGCAAGTGTACACAGCAGAAGCAAAATGCACAGAACATTTGCTAGTCTTGATTTACACTCTGCTATACACTTGTCCAGAAAAACAAAGTGTGCAATGTACACTTTGCTAAAATAGTTTACACGCTGCTTTCTTTGATCTCTGAACCTTAAAAGCCGCATATAGTTTTAAATTAATTGAGTATGCGATTTTTTTTTGTTCGCTAGTGATCAAAATGTTTGTTTCATGAGATAAAAAATAGCGAAAATTATATTTTGTTTTCTAGATTGTGAAAATTGGGCTTTTGTACACTTTGGCACGCTTTGCTCATAAAGCACACAGTGTACAGTACATTTTGTTTTAGATTTTCATTGGAAACACTGCTGCCCTGCCCTGCAGGACTCTAGTCCAGATTCCGATTCCGAGAGCCAAAACCAAATGTGGTCTCGCACACATCAACTCGCGACAGAATATAGATTGTGAAATCAATACTTTAACGGCTGGAGAATATGTTTAAACTTTTCTTGAATTTTGATTTATGCGATGCGTGCTTGAAGTGTATCACAGAAGTCAATGACGGTAGCTAACGTGTTTTTGTTCGGCCCATCACAGATGTCATAAAACCTGTTTAACTCTTTTAAATGTTTCAATCAATGAATATTTTTAGTTCTCACTTTTTAAATTCTCTTTTACTACTCGAATTCAATATTGTGAATTGTTTCGCTTAATGATCATGATGGCTTATTCTATCCGACTTTTGCTATACAGCTTGTAAACAATAGTTCTGATCATGAAGTGATTGAAAATTCACGTATTGTCTACAAACTAATGTAGCGTATCGTTTGGATTTGTGAGAAAGCATCCCCCTTGTTGTTTTTCTTATTCTAACGAGTTTTTAGTACGCTCTACGAAAGTACCAAAGAGTTTTCTTTGTTACTCAAATCAATAGTCAGAATAATGAAGAGGATCATAATAATAGCAGAAGAAAAAACATAACAAAAGGAGGAAAAAATAGATTAAATAACCAGTAACGAGTAGCGAAACGCATAAAAAAAAGAACGTAATTAAAAAGGACTGCTCGAATGAAGGCATAAATAACACGACTCATTTGTCGGACGATTGATTGTTCTTGAAAAGAATCTAGCATTTGCTTGAAATTTTTCGCTTGACCTATTTTCAATGGGCGCAGTTAAACCGAGAAAAAAAGATATTCGACTTTTGAAGTTTAGCTCAAGGGCGTGTGCAAATAAGCTTTGTTATTACTGTATTATATTACGAGATATACAAATAGCTGATGGAAGTCTCACACGACAACAAGCATCGTTATCTAAGCAAATATATCATTTATGAGTTGTAGATAAATGCGTCTTAATGTAACATGATATATTAATAGGCAGCCATTGTTTTTATATTTCTTTATGGCAATGAATTGGAATTGAATTCACCTGAAATTTCTCATTTTTTGCTTAACTATCATTGAATTTATTCTATTCTCAATCGTATTCTAGCTGAAAAATTGTCATTGAATTACTTTATCTAGAGTATAAAATAGATTTTTTCATTTTGATAAATCAAATTCAATTAACATATAGCAGAAATAGAAATATAATGAAAATACTCAAAGTCCTTTTGTTCACTTTCAAGTAGTATAGAATAAACTCTTGATTAAATATAAGCATCACATCGAAAACATGTAGCAGTAGAAAAGTCTATAAATAACCGTTATAGAAGAATAAACAATAAAAAGATGCTATCATTTGCTTTTTTTTCCTTCGACTTTGATTTCGCTCTTTTTGAATATGCTTAATATAAAGTACATGATTCAATCAAAAGAGAAAACATTCTTTTGCATTACGACACATGCACATGTAAATACTGCAGCCATTTATATTTTTCAATATAATAATTATTCGTTCGTTTTTATTTAAGTTGATAAATGTCTAAGAAGATATTTGTAGAATAATTGATAAATTAAATTATCAGCAATGATAGATAAACCGCAAAATTAATTTATGTTGCCTAGAGAAAGTTTTTCATATTTAAACGTAGAAAAATAGGAAAATTTTGAATTTATATCAAAGTGAATACAAATTCATCTGTAATAAACTACCCGGATACTGTTTGATAGGATTCTCGAGCATTTAGTAATATAGGAAACACATTACAATGAGTACAACAATGAAGATACTTTCTAGACCTTGTAAAATTAATTGAGAAGCGATATTGATTAGAATTAACAAGATATTACTTTAAAAATAGATGAAATACATTTTCTCTGAATAGAATTTCTTAAGTTTGCCATTTGAGTGAGTTTCCTTTTGAACAATCGACATTTTCGTGACATTTAAACAAAAGAAAATTTTAATAAGTCAGCTAGAATTGCGTAACTATATAATACTATAAAAAAAATTATATCTTCTTCTATTGATTTTTACAAACATAATGGCCTTCTTAAAATATAGAGATATCCTCGTGTGCGCAGTTTCGCTAGCAGAAACATGTTTGGATTGAATGCATAAACGTTTCGTGAAATATACTCGAGACTGTATTTATTCGAAAGTGGCTACGATCAGAATCGATGAGGGCGTGAATGTGATGATGTGCTTGTGGGGTGTTAGTCTCGGACTTAAAATAAAGACACCCACATCGATCCTCAGTGCTCATCAGTGTTCAGTAAATGCACACCGCGCATCGCCAGTTCTACTTAAGTGAGAATTTTTCCGCTATACTATTTATTGCCAATTCCACATGATTACTTCAGTACATTGAGTATAGAATTGTCAATTCTATTGCTATTTTATCAATCAAGTCGGAGAAACAAGAATGTTGAAATCTTCCAAAAAAATTAAAATAGAAAATCTAAAAGTTTCTTCAAATGGAAGCGCAACGCGTTCATATCGTTTATTCAAAGACATCTTATTATGAACTTTCATTGGGATCAGAGAACATGCATGACGAATTATCTCTTAAATGTGAACAAAATTACAGCTAGATACTTTTAATTTGGAAGAATATTATAGCTGATTTTTCTGAACTTTGAGCAAAATCACCTCAAGGTCGAAGCAAAGTGCAAAAACAATATTTTTGAAAGCGAGAGGGGGTATACTTCTCCTGTTCCTGATCATGTCATAAGTTTGTTTTCTTTTCATTTCTTCTTCTACTTGCCAGAGGATTATTTTGACAATAAATAGCATTGTTTTGTTTTTGTCTTTCATCGCTATATCATACTTCATCCATGTAATTTGATATCAAAACAATAAGCATAGCGACTGTCGATTGCTTCTATAGAAACTAAACGAAAAGGTCAATATGCACTGATATGTATTTGCCATCAAAAAGCAATATTAATAAATGGCAAACAAAAAAAGTTCGGAAAGCAAACAAAAGTCGACAAATTATTGATCTACGGTCTACAATCGTCTCTCACTCTCAATAAAAATGTTTATATGTAAACCATGATGTGTCCCTCTCTCACGTCATCATTAACCAACGGTGAAAGTAGAAAGAAGAAAATATTTTTTTAATGGAAATCTTCGATAGATTCTCTATTGTGTTTATTACACCTCGTGTAATTCTAAGTAGGGGTGGGCCATTTTTTTTAACGGAACTTAATTAATGACATTAATTAATGACTTTCATTAGCCATTAATCTTAATGGTTAATGTTTTCTAAGAAAAACTTAATTCATTAATATTAATGATTAATGAAAAACATTAACATTAATTTTAAAATTAATGTTTTCATTAATCATTAATATTAATGTCAATGTTCTTAAATGATATTAACGGTTAACGGAAACATTCACCATTAGTATGAATAGTAATGTTTTCGTTAATATTAGGGATTATATTTTCATTAATCATTAATATTAATGTTAATGTTTTCATGAAAACATTAATTTTTCCATATTACTGAATTAGGCTTTTCTAAGGAAACATTATCTACAATTATTAATCAATTAACTGATCTTAATAGCTAATGTTTTCTCCGAAAGTGTTAATTACTTAATATGGAAAGTTATAATGCTTTCATGAAAACATTAACCATTAATATTAAGTCATTGATTTTAATGAAAACATTAACATTAATATTAATGATTAATGAAAGTATAATCCCTAATATTAACGAAAACATTACTATTCATACTAATGGTGAATGTTTCCGTTAACCGTTAATATCATTTAAGAACATTGACATTAATATTAATGATTAATGAAAACATTAATTTTAAAATTAATGTTAATGGCCCACCCCTAATTCTAAGCCATGTGTTGATAGCTTTTATTTAGTTCGGTTTTCTCTCTTTTTTCCTTTTGGTTTACGTCACTATTATTAATTATAGTTCACACACATAATACCAAAACGAATAGTCTTATTCTATTTAACATATCCTTTTCGCCATAGATTAATAAGAATATGTCAATATTATTGCATGTGTATAGTCCATAATAATTAGATTGACATTCTCTTCAATAATCTATGAAAAATATTAACTGATGTTATAGCAAATGCATGATCGTTATCATTTAGTAACTAATATTTTTGCTAAGTAATATAATAGCTTGAAGCTATAATTTAAAATTGAAGACTTGCGATGTAAACGCTAACAAATTTCCTTTGTGGTTTCTTTTCCATGATATCTACACATGCATTTGCCACTTCATTTATTTACTTATGGATGTCTTAGTTCCATGGAGAAACTCGCACTTCACTAGTTGAATAGTCGATTTCTCACCACCATTTTTATCATCATCAACGATATGGATGACAAAAATTGTAAAACAACATTGAATGACAACGATAGGATGAAAAACACGGACGGAAAACGACGATTTCTTTTTTCTCTTTTTTTTCCAAAAAGGAAAAAGAATCATTTTATATTAGTTTATCGGTGATAATGTACTTTCAACGCCATTAGCCGCACTTGCCACATAGAATCTTGACGAATTTCGATATGGTGGTGTTTGACCGACTATAATAATTCTTGGTTTACAACCATGTCGTAACATTCTTAGACGATTTAGAAATTCTTCACGATAAATACGTGATAGAAGACAGTTCGTATAGAAACGGGTTGCTGATATTAAATACCATGACAGATAAACTACTACAATCAATAATTTTGCGACTGTTGATTGTGCTACAAAAGCTGAATATTTTTCAAATAAATATGCTATTTCCGTTATTATATGAACAATAATAAATGGTGCAACATTTATTGATATCAATACAATCATTTGAGCGTCTAAACGTGAGCGTCGTCGGCGTAGTTTTGAAAAATTTGTTGAACGATTTCGGCTATCCAATCTCTGAATACAAATCGTATTATTCGTCATTGCTGTTGTTGTTGTTGCTGCTGCGTTAGTGGTAGTTGTTGATGGTGAACTAATAAATGAACTTGGTAGATGTGTTGTTACAATTGCTGAATTCATATTCTCGTCCGAATTGTTATTGTTACAATGAACAACAGTGTCCACTTTTAAAAGTCTTGCATTGCTAGTCACATTAGTTTGTTGTTGAGTTTTTGTACGAAAACGCTTTTTTAAATGCATTGTTATTAAACATGTACGGCTTATGGATAGAAGAATAATTACAATAGGTATAACCATATAGATAGATATATAAATAACATGAATTAATATTTCACAAAGAATATTTTTTTGTGCACATTTTTCGTTAAAACATAACAATGTATATGTTACATTCTGTACAAGACTTGAAAATAACGCTATTAAACATAAATGAATAAATCTTTTTCTGGTACATAATGTTTGACTTTTTGTTGGCCATTCAACTTTAATCCAACGGTCAACAGAAATAAAGACCAATACCCAAGAAAATCCAAAATAAAGTTCATAATTGACACTAAAAAACAACATTTTTAATCAAATTAATGGCATCGAAATAATTGAATTCAACTTACATCGTAAAGAATCGACACCAATGTATTGATAGATTATAAACGTTGATTTGATAGATAGCATCCAAAAAGTATTGTAAACTAGCAACTAAGTTAAATATATCAACAAAAGCCATAACAAAAAACAAAAAACCAGTGGAATGTTGACGAAGTTTTTTTGAACTAAACGTTACAATTGACAAAATGCAGCCAGTATAACCGAATAGATAAAGAGCAAGACAAATAAATGCAATAAGTACACGTAAACTAGGAATGTGAACATGAATCAGATCTGCTGTTGTTGTATTATTCATTCCGAAATTCATTTTTCATCCTCAACACAAGGAAATATATATATATACAGATTTCTTTTCTTTCTGACTACTTTATTTTGAAAGAAGAACGATATGGAGAACAAGCGCTAAGCGAGGCGCACACAGAAAGAGAAGAAAAAAAAGAAACGGAAGTTTTCAGAAAGAAAAAGGTCGACAGACATTCATCCTCTTTGTTCTGTTTCAATTAATTTTCCGATAGGCAAAGACGAAATTCAGCAGAGACAAGCAACCAAATGGTTATGTTCAAAATTAAACTTTTATTCTACATCATCTTGAGTTTGACGCGCTAAGGTAACAGGAAAACAAAAATTTTCAACACAATATTCCGGCACGCTATGAATCGCTGCATGATCAACTCATTTCGAATTCGTAAATAGAATGTGATATATATATAAGTATGGGCAACGCACGCGTCGTCTTCTGCTACCGTTTAGGATTTTTCTTCTTGTTTTTATGAGCCCTAAATGGAAAACAAAATAATGCAAGTGTATACGCGACTTGCATGTCAATAGATGCGTCAAGAAAATAAAAAAGAAACATGCCTGCATGTAAATATGTAGGAAAGATGCACTAAGATTTATCAATTACTAGTACTTTTAAGCAGATAGTCACTCAGAGAAACTTTGTTTTAAAATTTATTCTTCTATTAACATAATCAGCCGTTGGGGATTATGCTTAATTTTATTGAGGTCTTCCTGTTTAAATTATCTTAAATTATTCTACATGATTTATATAAAAAAATTTCATGTTGAAATAAACTATCAACAATTAGTTTAGATTAAAAAAAACATCATTTATATACCAATTAAACAAATTCCATCATTGCCACATGATATATATTAAATCGACTCATGCTTTCCTTTCCTGTTCATATCTTCCTTTCATGTTGTGATTCTTATTTTTCTTAATTATTCAAAATCCTTCATTCATTCTTAAATTGATATGCATATTGTTTTGTTTTACTTATTCATGGGATACGCAAATCAGAATATGCCTTCCCTTGGCTATCATGGAAGAATACGACAATCAAGGCATTTATTCACTAAACTGTCAATGAAAAAAAAGCAAATAAATATCTCATTAAAATTTCAAATTATATTCTTAGTCATATATAGATATTAATGTATATTTTATTCAAATAAAATATTATAAGTGTCTGGCATAGAGCATTAATTTACTAACGTCTATATTGGTATTGACATAATTTATTATTATTATTATTGTCTACATCTGTTTGTTATTGTTATTCATCGGCTGTAGATAAAATCAACCGAAGAGTTGGTTGATAATAAAAGAAAAAAAGGGAAAGACAAATGACAGCTAATATAGTAGTATATTTTGTTGCCGCAACATAAACCTCCTATAACGTGAATAAAATAGTGCCATAAGCTGCTGTTTACTTCACTAATCGCAATAAATTAGCATTGTTTATGATGAGGGAAAAGAAGATTGACAACTAGTTTCGACCTTTTGAAATAAGATGTTCCTACAGTATATTTATAGTTATCTTTCTTCTTTTTTTTTGGTCAATAATTTCATATATATATATATATTGCAAGTAGAGTGAAGAGATATTCAATAAAAATATTGAATGTGCATAATAACTTCAGAAATTAGATCATTAGCAGTATAATAAATCATTATTTATGCTTTTACGTATTGCTCTCTAATGAGAACAAGATTCTTTTTGTACTCGGATTTCTTTCTTCGGAAACGATTTCTTCTTACTCACACATTCGTAATTACTTTTATTTGCAATAGAATCAGCGATCAATGTATGCAAACGAAGAACTTGAAAATTTCATCCGATTCATATTCTTTTGATATATAATTCAATAATTCAATATATATATGCAATTCAGGAAAGAACATAAGAACAACAGCTTGACCTTTTTCTATTGAAAATAGAAGAGGCGTTATTTAGTAAATCCATTTCATTGTAGCAATGCCTGCACTTGGAACATTGTATTGAATATCTCTCGTGCTAACTTGTAGTAGCGATACGCAAAAAAATATTTTCTTCAATTAGACTTCAGTAAGCAATTTCTTCAGCTGCTTTTCGCTATGCTCTGAGTTTATTAATTATAGTTACGAGGGAACGTTTTCAATTGTGAAATCGTTTTTGAGTCCGGACTCTGTGCATAAGGTAGACCCCAGTGAGATATGGAAAACCTCAAAGGGACAAGTGCCCATAGGCCTTCTGTCCAGAGTTATACGCATTTTAGTGGAATTTTAGTCTATGGCATGGTATATACCAACCAATGGAATGACGGTATTTCGACCTGAGATGTTGCCCATAGATAGATCTATTTATAAGTAGAATGTCTTCGTCTTCTAGAGATATTGAAGTCTCAAAAAAACAGTCATAACCTACGAAATGTACTAAAATTTAGTGTGTTTTGAGACTTCAATATCTCTAGAAGAAGACATTCTACTTACAAATAGATCTATCTATGGGCAAAATCTCAGGTCGAAATACCGTCATTCCATTTGTTGATATATACCATGCCATAGACTAAAATTCCACTAAAATGCGTATAACTCTGGACAGAAGGCCTATGGGCACTTGTCCTTTTGAGGTTTTCCATATCTCACTGGGGTCTACCTTATGCACAGAGTCCGGACTCAAAAACGATTTCACAATTGAAAACGTCCCCTCGTTAGTAGAAAATAATGCTACCAGAATACTAGGTGGATCACTTCAAGATGCGTTTTCAATTTAATCAAACAAGTGGAATTAATTAACTTGCTTAAAGTGTAAGAGCTAACTTATAGAATCAAAAGTTTGAAGTCAAATTTCTTGTCAAAGACAAGTTTTTCTTAATAAAAATTGACTGTTTTCGGATTTTTTTTGTTTTTTTCCTAAAGGAAACAATTAAAATTTTCACCGAGCACTTCCGTTATTGAACGAATATAAAGATAAATCTTTTTTTTTTCAGAAAGTTAAGCAAAATATTTTTCTGTCGAATAGAAAATTCTAATAAAAACAAGAGTTGCAAGGCAAAATAGTACTAAAATAGCGTGATAGCATGAAAACTAATGAATCCTGGGGTCATGGAAGGAAAAAGTAGACTCATTCAGTAATAGCTTTCATATTCTAAAAGCACTATTTCAAAAGAATTGACGAGTTATTCAAAGAAGAAAACAATAGAAATCCCGTTTGGATAGACATCAACTGCTATCTTTACAATAGTAAAGTTGTCAGTAATAAAGTTCTTTTTTGTAGGTCAAAAAAGAATAATCCGATTTATGTTCGAGAACTAAATCTGTATAAACCTATATATTTCATCTTTGATATCAGGTGAATATTTTTGGTGTTGATTATTATCATACCTATTGAGTTCAATGGGTAGAAGATGAATTTTTTTATTGACTAAGAAAACTTTGCTCGCAGTCATTAGTCGCAAATGAGTATTCAGTTTACTTGAACAATGAAACAAAAAAGATCACTAGACAATGATGCGTTTCATTTAGAAGAAGAAAATTTATCGCATTTTGATTTTTCATTGAAAATTAAATCCGAAAAACAGACAATATTTTCCTTTTTTCATATGTGTAAACGTATCAATTAAATTACTAAAAGTTGTGAAGGTAAAAACTAGAAAAAAAATCTTCATCGAACAGACACAATCACTTGATGATCGATGTTCAACTCATTATTTGAAGAACATTTATTTACAACAAAATCACGAAATTCAATATTATGATAATACTTAAATATTCAAGGTCATCTCAAAGTCGACGAGAAAAAAAGGTGCCAGGTCATTTATTTTCGTGATCACACATAGTGAAAAATAAGTGCAAACCTTTTATGCTTCAAGTACTGCAATTAACATAGAAAAATTATCATTTTAAAGAAATTAAGCCATTTGAATACACTCCTCTCAGTGAATTAGAGTCAATTTACCTGCTAAAAGCGATAGCGAACATTAATTTCTAAACATCAGATGAAAAATAATGGATGTCTTTACTTGTCACTTACTATTATCGTACTAAGAGTTTGAAGGAAAATTAAATAAAAGAAATGTTTTAACCCAGGATACGAAGTTACGCAATAATGCACCAAACTCTATCGAATGCAATCAACCGATAGCCAACATTTTCATTTGTGTAAAACCAATTTGCGGTCAATATCGAGTAGTTACTAGTTCTTTGTTCAATCGTAATTTATTTAGAAAAGAGAACATCCTACATATCATAATGAATAGATAAGGAAGTCTACCATGTCTTGTTGCCCTCAAGATTAAATCAATACTACGTGTAGTGGCATTACTGTCGATTCTATCCAACGAAGTATTGCATGACTAAAAAAAGTCGTGCTTATAGTATGATTAAAATTGAAATGAAGATTGATGAGAATCAATAACAAATTCTTTCTCCATAAACCATCAAATCGAAAATAGTGTTATCTTTCTCGTAATATTTTAATTTCGATCTCTTTATGTTGTTCTAATGAAAATAAGAAATAATTCGATGAAATGTTATTAGAGTGTTCAAAATTCAAAGCATTTTTAGCTACCAAACAAAAAAATATTTAGCAAAATGGAATTGAATTATTTACTTATCAACAATTTAATTTGTAAAGAATCTTTTTTTTCATCATTACGATTCAATTAAATCGCTTAGAATGAAACACAATGGTTTGAAAATTAAAATATCCCTAGGTCTTTACTCTGATCAATTATTTTGCTTTTCCGATTCTGTCTATTAATATAAATATTCTATTGTATGCGCATTTTCAATTTGCTTTTTACTTGTTTGTACTTTCTATGTTGTAATAAACTTCAACATTACATTGTAATTGTGATACAATTACTTCGCAGACCGTAAAAAAAAGAAAAAAACGACACCTAGCTCTGCCGATATTGATGGTACGCTTCGATGGTCCTCCTTCCATTGTCCTAATATATATATATCTCCTATATATACATGTACGTGTGTTTGTGTTATATATGAAGTTGTTACACTCTGGATATGTGAAGAAGCGAATAAACATCATTGCCTAGAGTGGCGCTAAGCTACTCCATCCTATCCGGTTCGTCCTAATAGATCAACCAGCAAGGGTCATATTTATCGTTACACTAGCATTGCATGAAAATTACGTTAATTAATAGCTTAAATATCAAAGTAAACTGACTTTGATATAACTAAAGAGGTGCAGGAATGAATTTTATCAAAACAAAAACTGAAATAAGTATTTCAATTAAAATAACGGCATTGATTAAGCTGGTGTTCCTTTGCATGTGTTAAGCGTTCCACCGCTAATTGAAATGTACATATATAACGTGAGCATAAATAGTTTTCTCTCTTAGGAGAGAAAGAGAAAAGATAAATTTATTAATCAATATTATGATAATTTACAGAAATTACCCATGTGTTTCATTACGATGAAACTGTGGCACAGTTACGGCGTAACTGCGATCGCACTGTGACCCGTAATTGCGGAAAATTGCGACGTAACTACGCGCAAGTACGATGAAAAAATCGCAATTACGGGTAGTTACGGTGAAAAAATCCCAGTTACACATAATTGCGTCCAAGTTTTTCGCAATTATGGGTCACAGTGTCGTCGCAATTGGTACAAAAGGTGACATAGTTTAGGTTCTCATTTTATTTGTACTCTTATTGTGTATTTAAAATATTTTTGCACAAAATAAAACACTTAAAGCTATAAAATAAAAATTTTTATAAAAAGTGAAAAAATATTTTTAAATTAAAAATTTTCACAATAAAAAGTAATTGAAAAATTAAAACCCAAATGATTTCAAAATTTACTAAGTAAAAGTTAAAAAAAAAAATTAATGCTAAAAATTAAGGAAAATAAAAAATAAATATCTAGAAAAATAAAAATATTAACATCAAAAACAATTTTTAAAAATTTAATAAATAGAAGAAAAATATTTAATTACAAAAAATTGAAAAACTAAAAAGATTTAAATCTAGAAAAATTTAAAAAAAATAAAAAATATGTATTCTATTGCTTATAGTAGAATGACTTATGAAAGAAAATGTGACGAACACTGCTATTTATACTGATTTTTTGTGACTATGTTTTATTCTTAGAGTGTAGCCAGTTACAAATAAGGAGGAATAATTTATAATTGGCCATTTATACCTACAAGGGATCGTAGGATGCGATCACTAGGACGCCGTTGCGTTGATCTGCATCACAGTAAGTGTAGTTTCTTATAGAAATCTTCACTACGATCAGTGCGCCATAGTTACGCGTAACTGCGACAAAAAGTTGGCCCTGCGCGTAACTGCGGCACAGTTGATAAAAATGAGACGACATGGGTAGTCACAAAAAAAATTGAAGACTTAGATTCGTACTATTTCATGCGATACCATTTCATATCATCAAGAATCGATGGAAAGATATTCTGATGAGTAGTGTGATACCAGTATTCTGTTAACTGCGAATTTAGTGATGGGGTTCCACGCATTGCTCGTAAGATTTTGGTTTTTTGCGTGAGACCACAAACACTCAATTAATTGGGTTTGATATCCCGTTCGAAGATCGACGAAATTCCGACTGTGATTGACTGTCTCATGATCATAGCCATATCCTGTTTGAAGTCTTGAGTAGACCTTCCATTGATCGGGCCAGATTGTTGTACCAAGATAAACGTGCTTCCAAATGATGGGAATAAGCGTAGCAGCATCCCTACGAGCAACATGAAAGAATCTCACTTCTTGGCCTTCTTCTGTTGGTTCAACGATGCCAAAAATCCATGGTTCTGATAAATATAAAAAGATTAATGTGAGAATACGTGAGAATTATATGTTACCTTCGACTCGTCTTCCATAATTGCGATTGTTAGTTCGTTGTGCAGTATTATTATAATCATCATATTCACTGTCTGAAGATGAACTCGAATTTTGTACGTTAACATTATTATTGTTATTGTTGTTTAGGCTACCAAGTAATAAACGTCCACGATTGTATTTTCGTTTATCTCGAAACAAAGACTCGTCTATTTGAACTATTTTACCCACACCACCCATTTGTGTTGCATCATTGAAAGCCTCCTGCCATACCTGAAATACTTTTGCAACTAATCTTTAAAAAAAGATTATGAGAATCTTACCTCACGTAAGAAATTCAACCAATCCACTACAGTTGGTTGCGAAACTTGAACTAACGCAGCAATTTTTGGTGCAGGATTTTCTTGACACCATAGTCAAATCATTTCGAAAATAGTTGATATGTCTAACTTGCAATTAAGTCGTCCCAACACATCCGTATACGAGAAAAATGTATTTTTCCGAGCGCTTATCTGATTACCAAAGTCTCGATTTACGCAGCGCATCGTAGGATATGTTTTTATAGTTCCATCCTTCAGTTTTTTTTTCGCGAACCTTCGGTCATCAGAGACCCGCAATGATATTTATGTTGGTCATGCCGTTGAATAAGATTTTGTTCACGTAGAAACTGTGACAGTAGACCTTCATCTTTCAAAATTTTATAAAATTGTCGACTGTTTGTGGGAATAGCGATTGACATTTTTAACTTATACAGTATGTCAAAAATGATCAGTGTTTTATATTCACTTACCTTGCTAACTTAAAACGCTGATTAATTATCTTTCTATAATTTATTGATGTGATTATTTTTATTTCCAAATTAATTATATATCCCAGGTCGATCAACTTGTGTCGTACACGGCCGTTTGGCCACAATTTACGGCCGTTTGGTATACACCGTATTACGGTCGTTTGGCATCGTGCCATATACGATCGTATACAGTCGAATACTGCAATATCCGACCACATTACGGCCGTTAGTAACCGTTTACGACACGGCAAATTGGGGAGTAAAATAGTCATTAATATGAAAAAAATATATATATAAATTCAAAGAACATAATTTTCTGATCATACTCTTGCTAAAAATGTCTGCTATATTTACTGAATCTACCCATGGTAAACGACAATTCTGCTACCTCGATTATCGATATTCCATCATTCTGAAAAGCTGCTGGACTTAGATATTTTCAGCGTCCACCAAAAAGTTGAACATTCATTCGTCTTTTTTGGTTTATTTATTAATCAATTCCTTATTCTCTTTGTTATTTCCTCATATATTTGTTTGAATTCTTTTTTTTTCTTCTAAACATACATAGTTGATTGCGAAAAATATTTTTCTGTTCATGCCTATTCTTCGAGGCAATCAACGGACAGTAAATCCTCAAACGAGAAAAACGCTAATTGGAAAAGAAAAGTTATTCAACCAATGGACAGTAAATCCTCAGCAACAAAGATTATACTTTTTGTAGAAAAAAAACAATTTTCTAAGAAAAACAATCAATGGACAGTAAATCCTGTAAACCGGAACACTATACACATGAACAGGGGCACCAGTTTAATCAATACCAAAATAACAAGACAAAAACAGATCAATAAGAGCGTAGATAATAAGTCGTTTAATTAAGGCTCGTGTCTCTTACAGAGGCCCCGCTATAACTTAAATCAATTCGCAAAATAGAAATTTATGTTTCTATTTAATCAATCGACAACAAATTTCCTATTTTCGGTTCCTAATCTGAATCTTAAGCTCTCCTTCTTATTATTCGTTTTTTCCTATCTATACTGTACAACAAATACACACAAGAGAGCAAGAGAGAGAAACAAAGGAAGAAAAGACATGTTTATTCGACCAGACTATTTTGTATGTAAAGATGGTGGTGCATCATTCTATAAATGCACTTAATTCTAGTCGAAGAAACGATGCCATTTTACGTTGCCACGCACGGAAGGACAAAAGACATAATAGAGAGACATGAAGAGAGAGAAAGGAAAGAAAGAATGAAAAAGAACGGTTGATGTATGTGTACATCTTGAGTTGAATTGCACATATAAGAAACACAACACGTACAAAGACGAAACAAGAAAGTATAAGAATAACTAACTAACTAACATGTTAAAGTACTATCTAACAGTGTCAAAGCAGACATTCGGCAACCGTGTCTTCATTTAATTGCAAACTACATATCTGTGCTGCCAATTAAATGCTATCCGTAAAATGTGCGTGTAGAAAAATTCAGTCTTTTATCAATAGAATTTTCGGTAATAATTGACAAATTTTAGTGTGTAAAAGTGAATTTTGTTTTCAACAATACATCGAGTCACTCTAAATAAATTATACTTGATTGATTTGATTCTACTATTATAATCAAACGTAAATCTACCGATCAATATTTGCCAAGTCTTAATTTATGAATAACAAGCGATGAATTTATAATCCTTTAATGTGTATTTCCAAAAAAAGGAATTGCAATTCATTAACGCACAATAATTATAGACATTGGTATTGGACGTCATTGAAAAAAGAAGATCTAGAATCTTTCGAAAACATTCATAAAACTGCTGCCGAGTGGCACTCTTTCTGTCATATCATTTCTTGTTGTCAAATCTGTACTATTATAGTGCTTTGAAATATGGTGTAAAGTACAACTAAAAAATTTTGTTTGTTCCGTATTTTCCGAAGACATATTTGACACTCGCAAGAAAACTAATGTAATTGGAACCAATCAAAAGACGAACATTCAATATACTCAATTAAGAAAACATAATTTAGTATTGATAGAATCAAAGCTTAAGATATCTATCGAGGTAAAAAATTACTATGTCAAATGAATATTATTATAATAAGCCGGATATTGTGATGGAATAACAAAGATAAAAATAAAACTTCAAAAATTGAGATACTCCACATTTGATGGATATGTATCTCAAAGGGTCATTTTGTTATGTAAGGAAAATGACGTGTCTGATTGTTATTTTTTTTTTGTACTAATTAAATATATCATGAAAATCACATTCATAACATTTATTTTCCTGACTTTCAAGAGATTGAATTTAAATATAGAACTGGGCTGCGATTCGACCTATATTTCCTATATTTTCCAAAAAGTCCTATTTTTGTTCTATTTTTTGTGAAACACGACCTGAAAGGAGTGTTGAAGTGTTTAGGGTAGAAATTTTNCCCCCGCAGACCGTTACAGGTAGATGAATTTTTAGTTTAAGTTTTAAAAGTAGGAATTTTAATTAAATAGCTAATTACAGCCTAATTAATTATTTACCCTTTACAGAGACTGCGAGGCAGGCTTTGGATTCATCACAAACGGTACTATAAATGCAGCGAGGATAGAGGGGTGAAGCTATGACTATGATGCACCTGAATAAATACCTGTGGACGTCGTTATAGATTGCCATGGGCCTTTTCGCTGTGCAAACAACAACCAGATAACGCTACAATATAGAGAAAATCTATGAGCTGCTCCGTTTTTAGTTGTGGGTGATGCATTAAAGTATAACGAAAGAAAGAGTTCAGAACTAGATAGAACAATACTTTTGTGTGATAGAAATTAAAGGTTACATCGTGTTTCACATTTTAATCCCGAAGGGATTGCGCTAACAGCTTTTATCGAAAAAAGTAGAAAATTTCCGAAACCCTCTAATTAATTTTGCTATTGTCGTTAGACCAAAACAAACTTTTAATGTGTATAATCATGTGTTTTGGACAAATTCTTGTATTATAGTAACATCTGTTTTAACAGTATTTTTCCTTTCGCTTATTTAGTGGGCTGATTGAGAAATTGTTTAATACTAAGTACAAAATGCAAAATAGTTCAAAAGAAAAAAACAGTCACAAAATGATCATGTACTAGTTTCGGGTTTTTATTGAAGTTTTAGTTAGATATAAAAGCTGTATGTATATGCCCCTGGAAAAAATAAGCTTCGCTCTGTATTTTGAGGATATTGTTACCAAAAGAAAATATTTTTTAAAAAGTAACGACACCTTCTGAAAGTCCGTGAAGTTTTACGCCATTCTGCGTATATGCATTTTCATTTACACTTATTTATTACCAGAAAAAATTGAGTTATGATAAACTACAAAATAAACTTGTGGAAAATAATAAACGATGAATGCCGATTATCAGGACAATAAAATTAGGTTGAGAGTTTTTTAGGAAGTCATGTCCATAATCTGAAACGTCTCGTTTAGTTATGAGAAATAGTATTTGTCTTTTTTATGTATTTGTTTTTTCAAAGCTTATGATCTACTTTATTGTTATTTATCGATTTGTGAAAAACTTTTATCATGATCCTCGAATTAGCGACTTATTTCAGTAAAAAAAATTACATAAGGAACTTGGCTACAGTTGAACAGTTTATCACAGCTTCATTAAAACGGTTTTCGAGCAGAGCAGTTAAAAAAACACCAAAACAATTGAACAGAAGCGGTGTATAAAATGTCCTCTCTTTTTCTCATTTTTATCGGAAATCCTACATTTTTGACAACTTTGATCCTTTAAGGATTCCTATATTTTTAAAAAAGTGCAATCGGAGGCCAGATATAGAATCATAATAATGATCAATGAATATGAAAGAAAATTATTGATTTAATCAATTCATGACAATGACATTTCAAATGTTTTCATTAAACGCATTCAAAAATAGAAATAAGTTCTTTTTCTTTTACGAAAATTTTCAACAATATCTTACCTGAAGTAATGTATATATTAGAGTGAAAAATAGATTGACTTGTATTTAGATTTATTAAATTTGTAAATTTATTAAAATAAGATTTTTTGTTTAAATTACAAATCATTTCGCTAATTAAAATCAGATCATCTTCTAAACTAATTTACTCTAAAAATATACTGTTAGAAGCAATAGATATAATAAGCTATTAGAATAAAACTAAACAACGTTATTTTTAGATTGCTTGTTCAGCAATTTATTTTCATCCATATCATCATTGTCTTCGACATGTGGACACGGTAATGGTTTAGAGTTTGTACATAGACTAAAAACAAAAATTTATCTTTATCTAGAATAGTAAAATGTCAGTCTTACAAAGAAAGACCCATTTCTTCAACGTCCTCAATTGTTTGAGGTAATGGTTTATTGAATGTTTCTGGGCAAATAGCAATTAATGCAACTGCAAGAATGGATGTAAAACCAAAGACAACGACGGGGAAATGTAGCCATACTCGTGACTAAAAAAATTGAATTATCATATGCATAAACAAAAAACGTTTTTACCAAATGATCATTCGATAACGTTCCGACAATAGCTCCGGTTCGAGCAATCATTGAACAAATACCAATACCGGTATTACGAGCATTTGTAGGAAATAACTCATTCGCATAAATGTATATTATAGCATAAGAGCCCGTAGCAAAAAACTTCATAGTAATATGAGCTATGAACATGAGTGCATGTTGACCTTAGTAAATAAAGAAAAATTTTAAGAAAAAAAATAGTTTAAAAATTTCTAATCAATAATTACTGCTACTTCCTTTAATCATTAACATTTGTATTGGCACAACAAGAAATGCAAAAGTTGCGAATCCTATTACAAACGAACTGTATGCTTTTTTCCGACTCCATCGTTTAAGAACACAGTGAGCAATAAAATAAGCAAATATTTCTATAACAGCACCAGCTCCAAATGATATGTATGGATTAACTAACCAAGCACCTAGAAAAAAAAACGTTGCGCGTCTTATTTCTAGAAATTCACATGCTCGATAGTATTAATATTCTATCTTTGTTAAGTATACCAATAGCATTTGTTTACAACAGTTTACCGTTGTATTTCCTAAATTGATATAATTTTCTTTTACCTGTACTTTGGGAAACACCATAATAAACAAGATTTTGTACGAACCTATGATTCATATAATATTAGAACGAACAAAGACAAAAGTTTGTTCTTGTCATACCATTGAATTGACATATTGATTGAAATGATACACATGACTTTTGATTTTAGTAAGTGCTTCAATCCGTGGCCCTTGACGGCAACGGCAGCTTCTTTCTAAAGAAACATAATAATAACTTAGCCTATCGATTTTGTTTTTCTCTATTACGAAAAGTTACTTTTTTCTCTTCAGTGACTAAACGTTGATATGCTATTGAATCAAAATTATTGTTATTTGTTTTAGCTATTTGACGAAGAATCTTTTCTGCTTCATCATAATAACCTTTCGAAATAAGCCAACGAGGACTTTCTGACAGCAGGCTAAACAATTCGTCAAACAATTCAAACAGTGAAAATATTCATTTTCATTCAACTTACAAATAGAAAAATAGAAATGGTACTGATAATATCGCTAAAGCCATATGTAATAAACGCCATGTTCGAATTACAAAAGCAAATACTAAAAGAAGTAATTGACCTATAGCAAAAAAGTATTGAACTACAATGCCAGTAAATAAGCGTTGTTTTGGTCCAACTATAAATGAAATCAGAGAGAATATAAAAATAAAAACTACAAAAAAAAGGAATCCAATTTAAATACTAACCAATTTCTACACCTAAAAAGAACAAAAAATATAGAAGTATTCAAAATAAGATAATGACCAGTCTCGGATCAGAGAAGACATTTTCTTTATTGCCTAAACTAGTTTTAAAATCATTCTTGTTTTCTCTCACGCCTTCGAAACATCGATAAAGAAATTGAAGTTTCGCCTACGATATATCTAGATTACAGTTTAAGAAAAAGAATTTTAACCAAATTTCTTCTCAAGTTTCATGAAAAAAAGCGCTCTATTCCGTAGCCGAGATTCACCATGTCCTCAATATGAACACTGATTATTCGTATATGAGTCCACTCTTACCGATGACGAAACCTGTAAGAGCCACACCACGACTTGCACATGCAAGTAAAAATCGACCGAGTATAAACAATGCATAACTCCATTGAAAACCAAGATTTTCTTGTGGTGCAATCGCACAAATGAAACTGGCAACAGAGATAATGCAAAACGAAATACCCATAATGGGCCGGCGACCATATCTTAACATCGATATCAGCGATTATTTTTATAGCTATAAGTTAAACTTACCGATCAGACAAAACGCCGAACACAAGTGAACCAATCATATAGCCAAAAAAGAAAATAGTTTGAACAAAACTTTTCAATGATACTTGATTACAAACCATAGACCACTAAAAAAATTTTAATTTTTGTATTTTAGTATTCCATCCGAAATAACTAACTTCCTCAACTAATGTTGATTGATAATATGTTCGATCAAAAACAAAACTATTACAGGATTTCAATGGTGTTTTGATTCCTTCATTAAAAATACTTCGATTGGTATTTTGATAACACCTTTGGCATTCACTTATTGATATTTGACTTTTGTATTGACGGCATTGAGATTCACTTGGAATATAGCGACTTAAAATATTCTTAGGAATTTCTACGTCGGACATTTCTTCTACTAAGATTCGACAACGAAACGATGGAGTAGCAGCTGTGAATACCCATGTATAAACCATTATTGGAGGAAGCATGTACGCCAAACATATCATCAAATATTTGACTTTTTGGTATCGACCAAAAACTCCAACAATTTCGTAGAAATCATCGAATTGCATTATTGATTTGTTCAGTCATTCACGAAAGACGTCTTTCATCGTCTGCTTTTTTTTAATAATATTTTGCCGCAAGTCTTCCTATTTACGTAAACATATTTCATCTTGAAATGTACTGCATACGTCATAGGACGTATTCCAGTGGCATTTTTCTCGATATGTAGCTACTCTTGCCACGTGTAGATCTTCTTTTTTCTTTTTCTTCCTTGTCATACATATTGAGACAGGCTGGATTTTTCATCTATTCTATTTTTGCTATTTTTCCACTGATATATTTTTGTAGCTAGTATTTTCATAGAAAACGAACCGGTACATATAGATGTTCTCCAATGTGTTTAATGAAGAAAAACAATCATTTTCATCTATATCAATTAATTTTTTGCATAGTGACGAATCTAAAATTTTATGCAATGGGGATATGTAGCTACAAAATATGTTTTCAAGTCGTACTATACAGCTCGTATCGTATGTGTTGATTTACTGCTAAGGAAAACAGAAAATTTTCCGAAATCTACCACTAGTTTTAAAATAACTGCTTGTCCAAAAAGTCGTATTATTCGTCACATAAAATAGTTTTTTAGTAGTTTTAGAATTTGTGCCTTACATCGTACTAAATTTCCAATAACCTTCAGCATCAAGTTGCCATAAAAAATGGCCGACTTTTTATCATATAGACGTCGACACGAACAGAGCCCTCTTGGGCATAACTATGTAGAACATAAGAGTTTTGCCAAGATAACATTCGACACAACTGTAAGTATTATCGTTTGTACTCAACATACATTGATACGGTTTTCGGCCTTCGATCTAAAAACCAGCTGCTTTGAAATTTAGTTTTTTTTCTTTCGACGTCTTTATTTAAACATTCCTTTTTAATTCCACCAGTCAGTCATCTGAAAATGAACCGGTGCAAATATAAACTGCTTAGTCAAAAAAACAGTCACGCGTTTTTTTAAAAATCACCTGCTGTTTTTTACCTACCCTTCTCTGTCGTTCTATATTGAATCTGATCATAATCGATTGATTGATCACTGTGTATATCGCTAGATTATATAAGTTACCCTTTATATTCACTATAAAAAGCACGTGCTCCATACACTCTTTGGACTAATTTTTCATATCTCAATGATTTTTCCACCACTAATCAGCAGATTAGTTATACATAGAACAATATATACAATGCTATTTTTTGTGTTGTATTTTCTATTCAAATCAAGTCTGTTTTAATGTCAGTAGTTGAGTAGTAATCACATGCAAGTTTAGGTAAAAATAAACTGACCATGAACAATCACTATTACAAGTTTTGAAGTAAGAAAACACACAGAGAAGAGTTTCAATCGCACAGATAGTAAGCAATTAATGAGTACGAGCATCGGCAAATGAAGAACAAAAAAAAATCGAATCGCGCAGTATATTATGTGTTAGTTTAAGTTCAAAAAGATAAGATAAGAAATAAGGATTTAATAGTTGCACTCAAACGCCAGATGATTCATTGGGTACAGTTACCAATTGTTTATCATCTTTGAAGCAGGTTTTAAATTGTTCTGCTATTGGATATTCTTTATATTCGCCATCGTCTATTGGAATGTTAACACTCATTTCCGATGATTTTGATGTTATGAATTGTGTATCAAGTGATGTACTCGATAAATAAATATGGCAACCATCAGTTTTTTCAATTTGTATTGTTGGTACACGTTCAGTTACTTGTGCTTTCATACTTTTACAATTAATGAATTCAACTAATGATACAACCGATGTAAATTGAAGGCCAACCTTTGTACACTGATCAAGAACAATTGAATTAACTTTGCCTTCAACTGTTATTGTTGAATTCGTGCATTTAAATATATAAATACAATGTCGCATATTGGTTTCAGTTATTCGAAGATCATGTTTGCCTGTTTGAAATTCAACTACCCATTTGTTACCTTCGAGAGCTAATTTCGGTGGTCCACCAGTGGCTGATGTTGGTTCACGAGCCGTCTAAACAAAATATAAATAAATAAATAAATAAATAAATAAATAAAATGTAATTTACTTGTGGTTTAACAGTTGTTTGTGATGGTGAAGTTTTTCCAGGTTTAGGTGGAACAACTGGTTTTCCATCAATCAATTGTGATGTACCTTTTTTACCATGAGGATCAGATTCATGCTCTAAATGGAGAGAAAAAAAGAAGTAAATTTAAGAAGAATAAATAAAAATTTTGATTTTTACCTGCACTTTGTCGTAGTTGCGGATTTTTATGTGTTTTAAGTTCATCAGGTACTTTCTTCAAATGTGATGTTACACCTTGACCCAATGCATTTATAGAGCTCATTAATTCAGCTCGACTATTATCAACATCTTCACTAGAACTAGTATCGAAGAACATTGGCGGTGGTGGTGGCGGAGGAGGTGGTGGTGGTGGTGGTGGAGGAGGTCCACCAGCAGCTGCAACATGTTTGACCGTTGGTGCGCTCACTGAACCGAACTCACGTTTACCTTGCGAAGCCCATGCTAAGCCAGTGGTATGATGTTGCCGAACATAAGTATAGAGATCATTTAATATTTTCATCCATTGTTTAACCCATTCGACATGAGTTGCATCTTTTTCTTTAAAGTCTTTTAATACACGATTGGAATAAAATTGTGCTGCATCAGTCATATCTTTGATATGTGGACCAGGTGTTGGTGTAACAAGAATCCAACCTAGCGCTGGAATACCTTCTGAAACAGCCGATAGATGATTAAATAATGTTGATTTACGATTTTTGCTTGACAAGCCTGCAAAAACACACACACACACACAAATAAGTTATCTTTCACTATTATTTTTTTTCTTAAAACTTCTCTCCTACTTGTTATAGCTTCGATTTCACTTGATTGGGGTTTAATTGCTTCTACGACTTTTTGATCATTCGGTTTAGTCGATTGTACAGCTTGTCTTAAAAATTGTTGTTGAGCATCAAATAGACGTTTAACATGATCACTCATAGTCGCTAATTCTCCACCAATCTTTTGTGAAATCGTTAAAAATGGTTTGACCGATTCATTGATTATGGTATCGTAATCACGTACTACAGGAGTATTATCAACATTATTTGCCGAATCATTATTTGTATGCGATGAACCACCAGTCGATGATAGCTGATGAACGACAGACTCAAGTCGATTTGTTACAGCTTCAAGACGTTTCAATTGATCTTCCATATCTAAAGAAGACAAAATTCAAATGAATTAATTATAGTAGCAGATGTAGAGAGGTCATTCATCTCAAGAGAGAAGACTTCTCGTCATTTTCTAACCAATACGATAAAGCCGTGATAATGTGAAAAAAATTCAAATCTAAAGACATATGTTGGTCATGGAAGTGGCAAACGAAATGATTCATGCTTATGAATGTATGCGAATGAGAACGAAAAAAGAACTGTATAAAACACTATTATAACAAGTAAAATGGGAGAAAAACAAAAAAAATAAGTATTCAATGGAATTTCAACAGCGATGTGACCGTATTCGAAAACACAACGAACGGCATTTTGTATTATTTGCATTTAGTTCTACATGTTTCGAATCTCGTTAGTGAAAAAATGCAAAAGCAACGAAGAGAAGAGTAAGAACAAAGAGCAAAAAAGTGTATGTTTCACTCTTTGGTTGACTAACCAAGTAATACAGTCATTTTTTTATAACGCAGAGGTCGCTTATTCACATTTGTCATTTAAAAAATAGATTGATTGAAATTGAAGAAAGCAATGCGACGATGAATCAGAGAATGTGGAACGAAAAACGATACCGCTTTAAATCAATAGACTAATCCTCTTGAATTAATCTGACTATTTTTGTTTCACGTTAAAACACAACAAATTGTTTAAATATTTTCCTGCAAACATATATTTCGTATTAAATAAAAATAAATACAAGAAGAAGAAGAAGAAGAGAAAAAAAGACAATGCATTTTTAATTTTAAGCAGCACCGATAAGAATCGTTTTTTGTTGCTGCTGCTGCTGTTGTTGATGATGTTTTCGTTCATTAATATTACTTGAATGTTTTATATTCTTTGGATGCTGTTGATTAATTCGTCCGAATGCATCGAGATAGACTTGTTTTGAAAAACGTTTCCAAAGTTCATTTGTATGATACGTTTTGTAGAAGGCCGTATCGTTTGGAAATGGAATTTCACTTCGACGCATACTCTGTTTGAATGGATCAGATGCAAGATGTATAAACGATGATTTATTTAATAAAATGCATTCACATTCATTACTAACTAAGGTTAATACTGGTTGATTTGGAAATAACATATCCGTTAAACCCTAAGTAAATACGATTTCGTTTATAAACTTCATTATTATTTCGCATAATTCGAATCGGATAAATTTTTGATACTCAAATCGTCAGCTTTTTCTTTTATTTCTAATGCAGTCGAAAACTGATATTAAAATAATAGATTAAGTGAGATAGACTGAAAAGTTCTCCTCGATTTATTGCATTCCGAATTTTTATTCTGACAGGAAATCTTATTTTTTAAGACGATCGGAAAGATTCTTACAAAATGTTGACCTTCATTGATTGTTTTAACATGTACATAAAACATTGCATCGGGATTGATTAATTTAGATTTTACAGGTGTCTAATGCAAAGTATAAAATATTATTATCAAAACATTTTCCCTTTTTTTCGTTTACTTTGATTGTTGATCGTCTTGGTTGTGCATGTGCATTTGTTGATGTGGATTTTGTCGTATTACTAGCAACTGATAGTTTATCATAATCAATCAATAACAGTCGATCACGTTTATCAACTAAACCAGGAAATTTCTACAAGATAAAATCAAATAAAGAAATCAAATTGTTGAATAAATTCAATTACTTTAACATCATTGTTAACCATTCGAGTTGCTGCCGATAATGCAGATGAAATTCGTTGATCTTCAACTGATGTACGACGTAAACGACTCAATCGAAAATCAGCCTCGAGTCCACTGTCATGCGACGCAGACTCATTAATATCACCGCTGAGTTGAACCTCTGAAAATAATGTACGATTATCTCCCGTTGCTTCATCCTCATCGTCAAGGGCTAAATAAAGGGAAAAAAAAAGATTTTTTATTTGGAAAAAAAAGTTAAAGAAACAAACTTTGTTCTTCGACTTGAACAGAATTCTTTTTTGTCATTGTTCGAACAGAATCACTGGGATCAAGACGTTTCCATACATCAAGTGAACCTTTTTTAACTATAAATAAATGTTGCATACGGCGACTATCTTTTGCAATTACTTCCAATTGTCTATATTTATTAATAAATAATTCGAAATTCTGGTAAAAAAATATGTCAATTTACCTAAAATGACAATGCTGAATTGAATTCGGTGTTTCAGTTAAACGTTCAACTGGAAAACCATGTAGAAATGGCACATGGTTTCTTTTAAAACCATAAAATCCGATATTTTTAAATAATTAAAAAGTAAACTCAAATTACTTCAAAAATTCTATATTATCTTTACTGCAATGTCGATCCGTACTCATAAAGATTGATTTAAAATCCTACGGGAAAAAAAAACGAATATTTTCAAAATAGTGACACTCCTATCTGTTTACTTCTTTCCATAAAACTAATAATTCAATCTTGGTTTGTGATGTAACAGTAAAACTTTGTGTTGAATTGGCCATTATACCTTTTTCCTTGAATAAAAAAAAAAAACAAAAAAAAAAAGATTTTTTTTAGATTAATTTCAACGAAATATTTTACTCCGAATGTGCATCCTCGTTTTAAAACATCCAATGTTTCGATATTACCATCAGCTGCTCGTTTATATGTTGGAATGGCTGAGCCAGACAATATTATATAAAAATAAGCAGCCCGTTCACCTTGTCGAACAATTGTGCGCTTATCAAGATGACTAATAATAGAATAATAAATTTTGATGATCTATCAATTTCGATTCAGTAATATATTAGACTGTCAGAAATCTGACATTTCGTGATTGTTCGCTTTGTTATTATCTTTGTGATTGATTTTCCGGCTCCTCCTGTAGGTTTACTACTGTTTGAATAAAAACTTTTCGCCTTTAGAAATACTTAAGAATTTCTTTTGTTCAAAGAGAGCACAAAATTTTTCGACTTTTCTTCGACTGATCTAATGAAAGAACAACATTTTTTTCTATTGAATAGTTCTACAACGGACGTCTATATATGTAATTGAATTATCCTTGGGAAAATTTTGTGTCAACATGAATAATCAAAAAACAAAGACCTTTCTCTTACCATTCATACCAAGCTAGGCGCAATAAGTCATCTTGAAATTGTATTGGTAACCGTGTAAATGGTTTAATATCAGATAAACATTTTCGAATCTAAATTAAAGCGAATTTATACCACTGATTATCAAGGTCACAAAATAATGTTTTATGAAAATGCCGAATTTCAACTAGCATCGTTTCATGTAAAAAATCAAAATAATAATGCATCAATTGGTAATAAATCTCACACAGAAGAAAATAGATATTTACATAAACAATTGATTATAAACATATTTCTTATTGGCGATAAAAATATTGGTAAATCAAGATTAATAAAAAATTTCGTTGAAAATACATTTCAACGGAGAAAATCATTTAAAAACCACCATAATTCATTTAATATTATTTATCAAAGAAATAAACAGTCCAATGAAGAAAAACTTCATTTAAAATTTCATTCTATTAATCTAACATATCAAACTGAAAATAATTTTATGTCTATTTGTTCACTTGCTGATTGTCTTCTATTTGTCTATGACATCAATAATCAAATGTCATTTAATCATCTTATTGATCGTTGCCTACCTTTAATTCAGAGCGAACATATTTTTTCATATTCTTTAATTGGAATTAAACATCGAGGCTATTCTCGTCAAGTGAGCTATTCTCAAGTAGATGAATTGATTAAAAAATTTAAATTATTCTACTATGAAATCAAATCTTCAAGTAGTTATGAAGATTTATTAAAAGAAATTTTAGATAATTATTTTGATAAAAAATTCAAAACAACCAATAGGTTTAACATGATTAAAAGCTTTAATAAATTATGTAGCATCTATCGCAGCTATTTATAATAATCCTTACCTGTTCGGCATTATCCATGATGCGTTCATTGGCTGTTTGTTTAAAAAACTTTTGCACTACGGGCAAAATTTCGAACTATGAATTTTGAAAGTCAATAATAAGAAAGAATTAAGTTATTGTTTTTCTTACGGCTTGAATTTTAAAATTCGACTTATCGAACATGTACTTTTCTGTTGGACCAGCTGTTTGTAAATAGGATTGATAGAGAACTGAACGTTGCTGATTTCTATGATAATAAAAGAAAGGAAATGACATTTTTTTCCCCTACTGCTTTTTGTTCATACTTTTTCCGGGCAAACTTACACCAATACATTGCGAATAAAACTAAGTTACCTGCACGACGAAACTTCAATGTCAATTTACTTGGCAAAAACTAGAAGAAACAGATCGAAATCAATGACGACCAAAGCATTAATAAATCTACTCGATTTTCATAGAATGAATTAACATTTGTTGAATGATTACTATAAACTGAAACAGCGGATGGTTGTCCAGTTTTTCCATGTGTTGAACGATCACTTTGCACAAATATACTTGAACTTGGCGATATTCTTGTTCGGTTAACAAATGAATTCGATACTGTTATAAAACGATAAGGCGTTAAGTGAAGAATATTTTCGAAATAAGTTTTCATTGGATGTGCAACGATTGGATTTAATGGCTGATAAATGCTAGAGCGCTGTTCGACTGACGGTTGACTTTTCGAACGAAATGCATTGCTTTGACGAGATTTATCACGAGGAACATGGCAGTGCAGAGATATTGACATAGTTGGTATAACAACAAAAATGTTATCAAACTAAAAGCAAATAAATCTTCAAACATAGTTTTGATGCAAGTTGAAAACAAAACTTTTTTATCAATATTGGACGCATTAAAATTTTATTACGACAAAACAAATTGGCAGGCATTCTTTTAGTTTTGTTCTCTGTATATTCACATGAAGAATTTAATTCTTCTCAAATAAAAAAGAAATGAATGACAAATACTGTTAATGCAGCAGTATGTATTCCGTGCGAATTTTAAATGACAAAAATACTTACATTATCATCAATATATGAGTTTAGAAAAAAATGGCAAAAAAATAATAAATCTCGAGATTTACAGAATAATACGTCTCACTAAAATTCAAACAAATATCAAACGTATTAATTTCTTTCGTTAACAAGATGATTGAGGAGCTCGCCACAAAAACAAAAAGTTTTATGATTAGCAGATTACAATACGCACTCCGCATATATATTTACATATGCCGTTTTGACACCGGAGAGAAAAAAAAGTTAGGTCGTACTTGCTAATAAGATTTTATCGATGTTTTTCTACTTACAACAACAGCTCGTTACCGAGCAATAGATGTTAATTATTCTGATATACAAATTTTATTTTGTTATCTGTAATCAAATTTCAGCGTTGCCGTCGTCGCTACTGATGTTGCTTTACGTTTCGTTGACACAACAGGTAAACCACTTTTTAATCTCTCTTTTTTCTTACGTTTTGTATGTTTGACAGAGTCATCACTAAACGATTGACAAAGAGAAAAAGAAGGTGTGCAAGAACGAAACAAACATCGTTTTCCACTCGAATTCAACGACACGAAAAAAGAATACAACAAAAAGTTTGAGAGTAACATCAACAATGCCGAAGTGTATTTTCGTGCCTATGGCAGAGAAATCGAATTGATGATAAGAGCAACTGGCTTCTCATTCACAAAGGCAAACATATTCTCACATAAGAATTCGTTTCATTTTTTTTTCTTATTCTTCAAACAGATGACAATCTTCAGGTGAATGACAAATAAAACTACACAATCTATACACACAAAAAAGAGATGGATACCTAATTCAATTGTCAGCAGATAAACATAACAAATTCTCAAGTACAAAACGTTGACTTGAATAATACAAAACAAACTGCTACTCAATTACAGATATCACCTGACCTTCATTTGTTTTCTATAATTGAAATTGATAATTAAATTTTTTCAAAACAAAAAACTCTGTCGAAAAGAATTCAAAGAATCATCAAAAATTTATTTTAAAGCGGACGATTAATATTTCGATCAAGACTACTTACTGAGACAGAAAATGTTTCAACAAAACAACAGTCAACTATTCACCTGTATATATATATATCTTCAAAGAAACGAAAAATAAATCATGCGGTTAAACGTTTAAAAAAATCATACTAATGAAGATTCTTCAGCAAAAAGGTAAAATTAAACCACTGACGTCCTTATGAAAATTATTGCTATTTATATCTACGACAACAACTACGATAAAAGTACATATAAGCAAATTACTCAAAAGATCTATCCTTTTGCACTTTGCTAATAGATTCTACATAGAAACTAACCTAGCCATATACTCCTCTATCACAAGTTATTTTTCATAAAAGTGGATCATTCGATCGACTTTGTTTCTTTTTTCTTTTTTGTTGCTGATTGAAAAGCAGAACTCAAGGGTATATCAACATGACAAACGACGAGTTGTTTAGTTAATCTATGTAATATCGGAAGACGCTGTCAAAAAACAAAATGCAATGTTGACTCAATCGTCCATTAACATGAAATAAACAGCTACCCGTGCTATGCATTTATAATGAATGCACTTTTCGAATATGGTAACTGCGCATTTCACATTTTTTCAATTTATATAAACTACTAAATGTATATCAAAAGAAAAACATCGCACAGTAGAAAAAAAACAGTCGAAAGCTATAGATGGTCGAAAGTTCGATAAAAGTAAAAAGACCGTATGATTTATAATTTTGAGAACATAGTAACAGACAATGAGAGAACGAAAATAAAATATGATATCGCTAATCGATAACTACCATTATAATAGTATGCATTCGAATTTTGATTGTTATTGTTTCTATTCGCACGCCATCCATTGGCAGCATTTTGATTGTATCGATTAACACTATTTGTATTTGACCATGAATTTCTATTTGGATAGCCATCCATCGATCCGAAATAAGTATTACGATTTGCTGATGGTTCTCTATTATTCGCAAATGGATTATTATTCATATTCGACGTTGGACTAGGAAAATGTCTATGTGTTAGCACTTGATTTGTATTGGCTGGATAAGCCATTTGAGTATTTGAATGGAAGAGTGATGAACCACCAGCGGCTCCTTAAAATATAATAGAAAAAAAGAAACTAATATTCAGTTCTATTCTTTATACGTAGAAAACTAACCAGGATAGAAAGCACTTCCACTAAATAAAGCATTTGATGACGATTGCTCATTTGTACCGAACACTTGATCTATTGGTTGGCGTGGTAGACCGTATAAATTAACACTCTGTAATGGATGATGGTTTACTGATGATGAAATCAATGGATTCAGGTAGAGATCTCGTGCATCGAGATTATTCATACGTATACCATCAAAATTCGTATTTGCAGGATAATTAAAACCTGCCGGTGCACTTGAACCTAAGCCAGCATTTGTACCATACAATGAGCCTGATGTTTGACGACGACGACGACGACGATGACTAGCACTACTATGAGTATCTAAATAAAAGATGAAGTTAACAAAGTTGATTACATAACCTATAGAAGCCATATACTTACCAGTGATCAGTAGTAATTGCAAAACTACTAGAAACATTATTCTATTAATCCACTGCATTGTATACTTTTTTTTTACTTAGAATATTCTCTTAATTCGATAATCTGAAAATGTTGAGAAATATTATTTGATTCTAAATTTTAGAAATACTTTGTTAACAATGTCTGCTATATCATAGTTTTCGTGGTAATTCTACTTCCTTTTTTCCCTATTCAAATAAAAGTCCATGTACACAAATAGCTTTACATTGACAGTAACTACATAAAAGAAAGAAGCCTTTCCTTCCTGTATTCTCCAAATATTTATTTCTCTCGTCTTAGTCCTTGTCGTTAGTTCTTATGTACTATCAAGATGTATGACAACAAACTTTTCTTCTGTTTCTCTTTTGGAGTCTTTCGGTTTCTTTTATATTATACACGCAGTCAAGAATATGCATTCAACGCAATTGCTGCTAACTGCCTGCCGTATATATATATATATATATATATATTGTTCGCCAATGTTTCACCTTCAACTGGCTGAGAGCGAGGCAATAATAAACGTAATTATAGAGATCTTTCATATCTGTACAATTTTCTCTTCGTTCTTCATGGGACTCTTTTCTTATTTTTAATGAATTTTTTTGGGCTCTTTATTTCTTTAAGAGAGTGAAGTTAATTGTACAGAATCAACAATTTCTTTTATGCCATACACCTTGTTTTACAGATGAAAAAGAAAAACGATTTCATATGTCATTCGCTCTCCTTCGATAATAAAGTTAAATAAGTAATCGTCAAAACAAATATCCCGAAGGAAAATTTTTCTTAATGATAAATAAAACTAGGAGACATCATCTTTTATTATTTTTCTCGTTCTGTTGGCTGATAGGAATAACAAATCTAATCAAATCGATACGGTTCCAACGAAACTCAACTGAGTATTAATAAAGAAATAAAAATAAACAGAAAAAGCTTTTTACAATTTGCATAAGCAAAAAAAAACCAGTAATTGTCAAGTCTATGTCATTTCAATTTTATGAGTGTAATAAATCGTGCAAATATGAGTATGAATAGATCATATCTGTAAATTTGATCGAACTCTTCGTTTAGCTCGAACATTGGGCATGGCCTGGTTTTCCATAGGCAATTGTGGATTTGGACCCATAGGTTTACGATCGAAATTTTCATTTAATTGTCCTTGAATAGGAACATTTCGAAATTTTCGATACCATTGAAAGCCAGGATTAGATAAACCACTACCGGTTCCACCTGTATAATATTGAGCAATATTTCCTTGTTGCCAATTGGGATATTGATTGTTAAATCCTACAGGTGCATAACCATACAACAGTGATCCATATGCTCCATATAGTCCACTACCATAGGTACTTCCTAAATTAGGAAGCTGATAATTCTGATTTGTTCCAAACGGATACTGATTATTATTGTTATAATTAGATGGATATCCTCCACCATATTGATTCTGAACACCACTGTTATCCGCTGAATACATAGGCTGATCTCCAGTAACACCCATATTTGGATAACCATAATTAGGACCATTATAATATGAACCCGATGGGTATGTTAGAGGTGCTGTAGCAGAATAAGAACTCGAATAAGGATTTATATCCGATATATAATAACTCGCTGATGATAATTGACGCCGTCGACGACGTGCACGCGCATCCACAACTATTCAATATACTCTATACATGTATTCATAATCAAAAACAATCAATTCAGATAACTTACAGGTCGTTGAAATCATTAGAACTAATAAAATAACTTTTAGCATTATCATGATTTTACACGAATAAACGTATGTATGTGTATGTATGTATGAATGCGGAGGTACACGTAAAATGCTGGTAATATATGTACAGCTATACTAAAGTGTACACAAATATTTATTCTCCATTGGTTCGATTCTTCTTATGTTCTCTCTTTTAACACAAAAAAAACGCGCTGATCTGCATAAAAAAATTCAGCTTGAGTTTTTTTTCTTGTAACTGCACCTATGTTAACAAGTACGGATATATGTATGGCCATGTACTTCTCATACATCAAATTATTACTTTGTATTCAAACGATTTATATCGATTGAAGAAATTCAATTGGATCTGTTTCTTTTTTCTTTGCATCGTCTTAAAAAAACGACGAATGCTTATGATTCAACAAAAAAAACATATACATATATAAATAAAGACTATCAAAATGAAATACACGCCAGTTTTTTTTTCCACCAAGCTCACGTTCAATAACAGTCATTGAGTTTTATATATTTGTGCATAAGCCGTGCTTAGAATATTCTAGCGGACGACGATGATCATGACATATGAATACAAATATCATTAATTTTTTGACCTTGTAAGATCAACTGTATCCGGATTCACTATATTGTTATCTGTGATATCATTCAAAAGACCTTCCTAAATAAAAATTTAGAATTCGTTAAATTTTTTATTTGAGTATGGCTTTATATTTACTATATATTGATATTTGGGATCTAAAAATGGATCAATTTCATCAATTTCACCATTCTCTAGTATGTAGTCACCATGTGCGAATGGTGGAGAATGATAAATTGTTGAATCATTAACAGTATTTCTAGGCTAGAGGAGAATACAGAGAAAAATATGATTTAAAAGAGCGAAGCCATGAATTATAATATTCACTTCATTAGTGTATCGATTACTATCAGTCAAACGTGCAATAGGTTCATGCTGATCATCCTAAACAGAACTCCAAATGTGATAATCGCTATTGAATACATATGATTTATTCTGAAAAGTTACCTGATAACAAATATGAGCATAGGGCAAAAATCAAAATCTTCTTCTGTCATTTTGGCATGCTAATCTCTGTCTAAGACTTATTTGTTCTTTCATATTTGAATATTTTTCAGAAGCATAACTTTATTATTTATTATTTCTGATAAACTAGTTATTAGTAATAAAAACTATAACGTTTTCAAATCGCACAAAGTTTTAAATTACATTCGCACAAAATCATCCATTTAACTGGTGTACAAATCAATATAGCTACTAATTTCAAAAAGCTAACCTCTGATGAGCTGCTGTAACTGACTTCTTCGGAGCGATTTGATCGTTTTACCTATAACAAGAAAATAAATTAAATGAAGATATATTAGCCAAACATAAATAGAAAATTTAAGAGGCGTGAAAGTATGAGAGAGAGAGAGAGAGCGAGAGAGTTGTTTTTAGGACCGCTTCGATTTAGATACTGCAACACAGCCTTTACAACTGTGCGAGTACATTTTATGTAAGACAATATTTTAAGTAAATTCATTGTACAATGTCTTCAAATACTTCGAAACGCAAAGAATTTACAACCGAATGAATCAATATTTATGATTTTTATCAGTAGAAGTGTGAGATTGTATTTCTAACCACAATGAAAACATATCCATTTTTTTCTTATTAAAAATGCAGACTGTTAACTCAAAATAATTTAGAAATAGCTCATGTGATAAATCATATTTCGGAAACATTCAGGTTTGGACGCCTACCTTCAAGAAGTAAGAAACACAACTGCAGATGATACGAAATTCTCTTATTACTTATGTTTTTCCATTCATGATTAATAAATAAGGAAAAGAAATAGTAGATTATACAAAAATCTAGGGTTACAGCATATTTTACCGAATTTGAATCACTAAAAAGTATGTTTTCGACTTTCTTCCTAATATTAACTTACACGCTCGGACAGACTCATTAGAAAATGATTGAAATTTAACCTACATCCCTGTTAACTATTCTATACTGATATCATGAATATAGTTGACTGAGCATTGCAATAACTCTGCAACATAAAGCAAAACATTTTCGTATAGTTTACTTTCTTTAGTTTAAGTCTGAAAAAATATACGCATAAATTACTAACCTTTGGAATGTCTGTTTTCTTGCATATCTTCTTAAAAACAATGCATCTGAAACAAAGCAATCATTCATTGATGACAACTTTCACTTTTGTCATACGTACAAGATCACGATTAATATGAAACCTCCGATTCCAAAGACAGATCCAACCAGCCATAGAACGAATTGCGACGCTTCTAAATTTCCTACAATAGATGTATTCGATACAAACAATAAAAAGTTACCTTTAGTTGTAATCGAACGGCATATCTCTTTAGTAAACGATTCATCAGTTCGTTCATAGAAACAGTGAAGACAAATCTTATAGTTTGTTGATGGACGAAGACGATTGATCGAAATCATTTGAGAGGATGTTTCAGGAATATCCTACAAAAAGAGGAAAACTCTCTTTCTACTTTTCAGCACTAAACAAACTCGAACTTGAACTCCAATCAATTGCTTTGTATTATCTACTAGTGTAACATGTCCAGTGCAGAGCCGTTCACTGATCGTTCCTATTCTGTTATGATCAATCATAAGAGTTACTTGATCCGCCGAAATATTTTCTACTCGAAAATCGACTTTAGTTAAATGTACTAAAAATAAAATACAAATTATCTAGAGAAAGATGAATATTTTCATGTATTTTACTCGGTGCAATTTCAAATGTATAATTTTCTGAGCCAAACGGCTTTAATGATATGTTGACACGCATAAATGCTTTTTTTGGAATACGACTTTTATCAAATGGTATAAAATTAACAGCAAGCTCATTTTCGTCCGTGATATTCACAGTTACTTGTTTAATGTTATAGTAATTTCTAAATAGAAAAAATAAAATAAAGAGTATTCATTGGAAAAAAAATCATTGAAATTATACTCAGTATTCTGTTCCACAAATTCATAAGTTGGAGTAAACTTATTTTGGGTTGCACGTGCCACTGTTGGTGCAAGAAGTGTACATTGCACATATCGACGATCATAAGCTTCGCATGACTTTTTTAATTGTATAGGACCAGGTTTTTCTAGAAACGAACACTCGATATTCACTTTATCAATAGAAACAATTCGTTATCTATGCGTTCTTTCGATGACATTTCTTTTTTTTACCACAGCTCAAGTATTTCATGGCAAGTACACCAAAACACTTTTGAATTATATCTGTACATGCTTATAATAGCGATGATAGCGCAGGCATACGATGTATTATGATGTAATAAAAAAAACTGATAGATTTATGGTTTTAATATATTTGCAATAGAATAAAAAGATTTCTTTTCTTTTTCGTAATTAACATAAAAGAAGTATTTTCGAAGATTCGAGAGACAAATGAAAATATTTTTGTAAAAGAATTTGAAACTAGAGCGAGAAAACATCTGCACAACTATTTTGGCCGAGTACTCAAAATACACTTTCATGCCCTAGATCTTATCGTTAGAAAGGAAAGAAAAGAAATGTCTAATCTTTTTTTTTAAGTAAAAAAATAGACTTTCAACATAGTACGGATAGTAATAAATAAAAATTATCTACAGAGGATTTTGTTTCTTATGATGTGAAATTTGTAATTAGAAAAAAAGCTTTTCTTTCCTACCTCCGATTATAAGATCAACAACTTGGGCATATTTTTTTTTATCATCCCAGTGACAATTTATACGATTAACACCGATGTATCCATTTGGTATAACATGAATACGAATAGTAGTAGAATTAACTTGTTCAGTTTGTAATTGAAATGCTGGAGGAGTAACAATTGGTCTTTCAATTGAAACGGTGAGTTTCGCTCGTTGCTTATGTAATTCAACAGGACTCGAACAATGAAATATACCCTCTGTTTCTGTCGAATTCAGTTCTAATTCAAACTTATCTAAATGAAACAAAAGCACAACAATAATATCTAGCAACGATGTAGTTAAAAGTATAATAACCAAGTGTGAGATGATTGTTATCATGAAACTCGGCTGTCTGATGATCATTGTACTCGTTTTGAGCAATAACGAGATATATCAGGTTAAAATAAATGATTGATTTTATTGAAAACATGTATGCATTGAAAATTGGCAAAGTATTGTTATGATAAGTTAAAAAGAGAACGTCACGATATCGCATGTGATTGCTTGAAATACGATAATGGTGCCTTTTCTTTTCTCTTGTCCTTTGCTCGTATGTGTATGAGAGAATGTCAATAAGACTGTGACATACACAACGTTTCGTCGATAAAAACAAAGAAAAGAGACCAGCACTTTTTTTGTTATCGTTGATAATATTTCAATTTCGCAGAATATAGTTGAAAGTTACTATTGAAATATTTTATTTTCTCAAAATTCATCTTGTATATTCAACATGCTTTTAACTATATTCATAGAATACAAATTACAACTTTGGTGCATCGTTATATGTAGTCTTAGTATAAAATTCAATTTTTTTGTTTTATTTTATATTCACAGAAATTAAAATATAGAAAAACAAGAAAAGTGAACACGTAAAACGTCACTCGGGTTCGAAGAAAGAATTACGACTTGTTTTTTCTCAGATAAAAAATAATGCCCACATGTTTGCTGTATTTTGCTTGGATTCGGAAGTAGAGACGAATGACTATCGCATTCAAAAAAAAATTCCAACCTATCCGGATGCAATACAATTTTGATTGTTTTCAAGGAAAAAACAGTTGGCTATTCGGTATCATTTTTTTATCAAAATTTGAGCGACTTGTTTTGCAATTAATAATAGGCACTGGCTCATCCTGAATATGATACCCAATGACGTTAGATGATGTTTACAAATGTCGTTTGAATTATAAGCCAAGGTAGTAGTAACAATATCAATTAACAGTGCGTGATTAAATCTGGGGGCAAAATAACAAATTTTTCTTCCTACATATAATTTTGATGAAAATCAGCCCCCAAGTGAAAATCTGAATCATTTGTTTCGTATTAATATCGATGGAAAAAATAACTAAACAGCAAGCACGTTGAGGCAAAGACATATACATTATGAATAATTGGTTATAATTTTTCTGTCGAAATGGTGCACATAAATCAAGAACAATATCAATGTCATTTGATTTTCTTGGTGATAGTTTCGCTTCATGAATATCAATTAATGTTCAGTTTACTCCTAAAAAACTCAAAAAAAAATCATTGCTATGAGGAAAACAAAACCGTTTTTCTTATTGCACTTTTGTGATCCCTCTTCCTTCCCAAAACAAAATGAATAGAGTAAATCATGCGATGGTAAATTCCTATTTCTGAGGAATTCAAATAAAATAACTAGAAGAAAATTTTCGTGGAAATTCAATTGCATGCTTTTAAAAATAATCACGTAGTAGTTTTGTTGTTCTAAAGAGTAGTAAAATGAAGTTTGACTTTCATTCCAGATAAGTAAACCCCCCCCCGATAAGAGAAGCACCCTCAAGAGAGGTCGATATGAAAACGGATTATAAGCCCTGGGCTTGTATTTATTGAATAATATATTTTTTTCTTTCTCTCAAGATATTATTACACAGATTTTCGTGAGACTATTTGAACTTACCGCAAAAGAAATAGTCAAGTTCATTGAAATAATGACTCTCTTACAAGGGGAAAACAGCTGAAATCTGATTTTTCTTATTTTCTTGATAAAAAATCAATTGATTCAACATTTGAAAAAATAAAAAAAAAACTACCAAACACTTAAAAGTTTTAAAAATTCCAAAATTTTAGAAACTTAAAAATCAGAAAAAACGCTGAAAAGACTAGAAAAGTCAAACCTTGAAAAAAATACAGAAATAAAAAGATCTATTTCAGCCTAAATTCATATTTTGGACAACAAATTCAAAAATTTTTTACTTAGTTAGATCGAGTCATTGACTTTTTAATTTTCTCTGACTTTTTTTTAAAACTTCTGTCCGAAAATCGCATTAGTAGCTCTCCCTTAATAGAAGCCCCCTTAAAAAATTTTGCGCGGTTGACAAATTAGAAGCCCCCGGGGGCTTCTATTATGGAAGGGGGGGGTAGTACAACTTGTTCAGACTTACATATGTCCTATATTTTATGAGAGATCTTCTGAATAACTCTATATTCAATAAATAACACATGCAGTTCTATCAAATTCAAATGAATTCATTATAAATAGTTTGCTGTTTTGTTGTTTGAATTCTTGACTCATGTAAATCTTGCAATACTATTATTATTTTTTCTTCGTTTCTTTCTCTCGTATACTAAATGTGTTTACCATCATATGAATGACTTCATTAACACAGGTAGCTGCCATTGGAAAAAAAATCCCTTCGAGGCATATAATCATCTAGATTGATTGGGAAATTTTATGATGAAAAATATATTATTTAGAGCGATGTTGAAAATCTTTATCAATATCGCGACGAGTTATTTAAACCGAATGCAAAACTTCCTGAATCGTCAAAAAATCGTTATAAATTAATTCGAACACGACTCGATCAAATTCTTTCAAATTACAATGAAATTGAAGGTAAATCTATATGTTTATTAAAAACTTCCCTAAAAAATATTATCAATTTTATTTTCAAACAGAACAAATTCGTGATCCATGCCAACGTGCTTTATTTTCATATTGGAAAGGTCGAGCATTTAATATATTTCCGGAATATGATAAACGTGCAACAGATTATTTAAGTAAAGCAGCACTTCTTCAACCATCAAATGTGTTAACATTGAATGAACTCGGAGAAAGCTATGCTAAAAATGGAGAATTCGAGATGGCTGCTAATTGTTTTAGAAATGCAAATAGCAAAGTGAATAAAACGAAAATTCCCCTTCTCTTGTTTTGAAATACATATTTTTGGTTTTTTAGGAAAAAAATCGATTTGTTTTACGAAATTTATCAATTGTTACTCGACAATTAGCATCAAAAGTAACTGATCGCACAGAGAGAAATCGAATGATTGAAGAAAGTATTCAATATGCTAAACAAGCAGTTGAACTTGATGTTAAAGATGGAGCATCATGGTGTAAGCTTATTTCTTAATCGGTATCAATGTATTTGACATTTCATTTAAAGATACCCTTGCAAACTCTTATGTATGTTTTTATTTCATGGTTGAAAACCATCCAAAAAATTTAAAACAAGCATTCAGTGCTTATAATCTTGCGGTTAGTGTTTGTTACACATTTGAAATATGTTTTATTGTTTTTAATTAAATAGCTCAAAGATGCAAAATCCGAGAATGATGGTGATCTACATTATAGCCGAGGCGTGGTATTTAATACATTTTTGTTTTAAGAGAACAAGAAATGATGCCAAATTTAAAATCGTTTCAAGAGTGAAACGTAGAAAAAGTGCAGTAATGTTTTTGCTTAGTATTATTTTGTGAAAGCATCAAACGATAGAATTCCTAGCATTGTCTTTCACATTTGATTAAGTTTTAGAATACCTATTAGATTCCAACTAATTAGAAAGGATAACGATTCTTGTAGATATGATAGAAAAACTTTCGTAGAATTCATCGAGAAATGAAATGTCATTCTATTGCTATAAGAAATGTTACATGTATTGAATAATTTTCATCAAATTTAAAAAATACGAAGGGTATATCTAAAACATTATAGACTACCATATTTACTATAGGTAGTCTGTAAAGTGGTTATAGTTCGTATTCTTATTTAGTTAAGCCAACAATTCTTTCAGATTCTGCTATAGAAAAAAATAGATTTGTTTATTTTCACAATCTATCATATTGCCAGTGAACACTAGATCAAGATTCATAGCGATATAAAAGCTTATGAGTTTGCTTTACTACTTTATTGAGATAGATATGTTCTTTTAGTGAAATCGTACAGCATAAATTTTGATTTTGTTAAAAAATATGCATTTCATGTATGATCTGCATGAAAAACCTTTTGTGCTTTCAAAATTTTAACTCTCAAAAAAGTTGTCTCAAAAGATTTTGAAATTATCTTTACATGATGACGTATTGGGTAATTTCGATTGAGACAAAGTCTTGGATTAAAATTTAAAAAGACTTCAATTTTCAGTTAGATGGCACACGTATTCAGATACTTTTCTTTGTTCACTAATCTGTAAATATTCTACTTATGAGAAAACTACGAAGTCAAAGTTTTTTATTCTATTTGTTTAGTTTGCTAACAATAGGAATATCTTCTAATATTCATCTGAATAAATTCAAATCCCGTATTACTATTATTACATTCAAGTAGTTTTTTTAATTTACTTTTGGAATCTATTAGACTTAAAGAAAAATCAAGACTATGTTTCTTTATATGAGTTTCTTATTCGTTTTTATTGAATAAATCAATGGTTCTGAAGAGTTTGTACAACCGGTTCTGTCTATGTGTCACCAGTCTTTCTATTTGTTTCATTATTAATAAAGGCATTACAATATCATGAAGATTATGCTGAAGCTCTAGCTTCTTATGAATGTGCACTTGAACTTGATTCTGAAAATGAGGATGCACGTAATAATCAAGATCAATTACTTAGCTATCTACGAACAATCGCTGATCTTATTGCATGCAAAGTTTGTTCATGTCATTTCTTAATTAAAGCAAAAAGAAATATATTCTTCATTCCTTAAGGGTCGAATCAAACCAAAAAAATTTAAAACATTAATTTCTGTACTGAATGAGGCTCCGACATTGAATAATAATATCGTTCCACTTGAATTTCTTCATACCGGAGAAAATGAAAATGTAACTTATCGTGGTACAGTTGTTGCTAGTCTTGGTGTACAGGATGTTAAATTGTAAAAAAACCCTATTTATTCCTATTGAATAAAAAGATGATATTTTTTTTATTTTGTTTATATAGAATGTTTATATTAGCTGATACAGAAGAACGATGTGTTCTTGTAACTGTTTATTACATTGATATATCAACATCTGTTTCACTTGGTGATATTATTGAAATTGCAAAACCAGTCTATCGTCTAATGAATATCGAATGGCGGAAAGAGGTTCGATTAAAACATTGATTTGCAAATAATTATAAATTCAAATAAATACATCTTTAGAAATTTTCTATTTCATCATTACGCGTTGATTCACCCAAGAATTTAAAAATCAATGGAAAGGATTGGCCAATGAACACCTATGCACCACCAGCTATTTCACTTAAAGTTAAATTTTAAATCGAATCTCACTTTTTTTTTATTCAAGTTTCGTTCTTATGCATGTGTGTGCGTGCGGTAGTGTTTTCTTCAAATCCGTCCATTCTTTTAGTTAATTCCAAGAAAAAGAAGCAAGCCAAAGAATTCTAAATTCTAGATAAAATTATGTCTAATATTGAAGAAGAATTCTTAAAGATCGAAAAAGAATGTGCTTGGAATACAATATTTAATGTGAGATTATCGATATTTTTATTTATTTAACAAAATTTTCAATTATTTTTATAGAAAATTGCGAATGATCATTATATGAAAACATCCCACAAAAAATATGATACTGCGCTGTTCAATGTAAACCGTGCATTAAATCGATTTCGTGATGTTTTACCATGTAACATTTGTTTTTGGGAAACAGACAAAAATATAGATTATATTTTATTTAATTAGACGATGATACACGTGTTTGTTTAACACAAGGTTCAAATGATTATATCAACGCAAGTTATGTTCAAGTACCTGCTGCCAATCGAAAATACATTCTTACACAAGTAAATCTCTGATTTCTGATTAATTTCATTGATTTGAATCTATATATATATATATATATATATTTCTCTTTTCCGAAAACCAGGGACCCCTTCAAACAACATCAGGGCATTTTTGGCAAATGGTTTGGGAACAAAATAGTCGCGTTATTATTATGTTAACTCATTTAGTAGAAAAAGGATGTGTAAGTATTATACTATCAGTCAATAGATGAGAATAAACTGTTTATACGACATATACCATTTCAATAAAAAAAAAAATTTGATACCTGGACCTTTTTTTCTGTAGAAAATAAACAGTTTATGCACCTACAAAACCATAATTCTATAGAATCCAATGAAATAAAATAGCCTTGCTGAAATAAATCAAGCCAGTAGAAAAATAACTGAGATCAGCATCATCAAACACATTGTAATTCTTTTTATTAAAAATGAACAACTGCTTTTCAAATATATGAATTATATTAACTAAAAAATCAAATAAAGTATTGGTTAGTTGAATTCAGCTGAATTAGATTCACTAGAAAACTTGATTCAGGTTGTTTTCTAGCTTACTGTGAAGCATTTTTATGAAAGTTTGAAAAAATTTTCTCTTACAGTATAAATTATGCCGCCACTAATATGTTTCACTAGGACTAAGTTTCATATTAGTAGATTTGAAATAATATGAAACAGATAAAATATCAATAAAAATCAATGAGCCTTAAGAATCTTTAATAATAAACATTCTTCGCATGCTTCATTTTTCGAAGTACAACTATTAAAATTCTTTTTTTTTCTGATATTTTCTTTTAGAATAAATGTTGGTTATATTATCCGGATTATCAAAATGATAGTGAAATAAAATTTGATGATGTAGATTTGAAAGTAACATTCATATCCGACAGACAGTATCGATATTATACTCAAAGAAAATTCGAACTAATAAATCTTTCAGTAAATAAAAAAAAACAAAGTTTATGGATCACTTTTTAATAAGAATTCTATAAAAGACAGGTGAATCTCGTCCTATAATTCATTGGTCCGATTTTGATTGGCCAGACCATGGTGCTCCAAAGAATCCAGAACCATTTTTGCAATTACTTGGCGATGTCCGTCATTGCGGTGCTTTTGATGTTCGATATGGTCCACCGATTCTTCACTGTAGTGCTGGTAAAATTTTTCTTTTATCAAGCAAAACATTTCCTATGAATATCTTCAGGTATTGGTCGATCGGGTACATTTGTACTTGTTGATTCAATTTTAAAAATGGTAAAAAATCATAATAACAAATTTTTAATGTAGGAAATATAATTTGCTTTACAGTTGCCTCATACACAAACACCTAGTGATGTATCATTAATGGATGTTCTCGCTCATATTCGTATGCAACGTTATGGATTAATTCAAACACCAGAACAATTAAGGTAAAATATTTTCGGAAGAAAACAAAACAATTTATTTTACTTATAAACAATTGATGTAAGGTTTTCGTATATTGCTGTTATTGCTGGTTTGAAAATTCTCAATGAAATCGAACAAACAGAAGGATCATTTATAGAATGTAGTTTTAATTTATCAAGTGACAGTGAAAGCGATGATGATGACAAAAATAATTTTAATTCTAAAAGATATCCAAAAGTATGTCGCAGACAAGATAATGTAATGCCAAATGGCCGTTTAAGTGACGTGTTTGAAGATATCAATTGTGAATTAATCAAAAGAGTTGATTCAAATGCAAGTAGTTATCAACCTTCGCCAAAATCAACGCGTCGTTTACAATCAATGTCGGGATCAAAATTATCATCCGAAGATTTAAAACAATTATCTTCACCATCAAAAATTGTTACTCCGTAGGAATTTTCTTTCTAAAATGAATAAGAATAATTTTTTTCCTCATCTAGACATGATGTAGAAACATCTCTACGCCTTCGTCAGGAACGTTTAACACGTAATGACGCTATTGGAAAAAAAGTCAATGAGATGAAAACAAAATTACGCGAACAATCTTCTTCTATGTTCACAAATAATGATGGAACATCGCTGTTCAAACTCTTGACAACGAAATATCGTCGTCCGGTATTTATTGGTATATTAACATTATTTACTGGTTCATTGATGTTATATAAGTATACTTCGAATAATGATCGTAATCATTGAATTATTCCTGTCATAAGTGTTACATATTGTTTATCTCAAGAAAGGAAATCCAATTAAATGATAGTATTTTGTTATTGTTGAAAATATTCATGTGGATTTGAGCCAGTGAAATGTGCGCATAAATTGAATAAAGCGCATCGCACTGCATATACATTTCGCAATAATCATCTGTCTTCTTCTTTCTAGTTATTCTTTTCACTGTGTGTATATATGCTAATATCATTGTTTATTTTACTGTTTTGCAATCCATACAAGCGATTTCGTGCATTTCATTTATGTGTTTTCCTTTTAAACTAGCAATAAAATTTTTCATTGAAATTTCTATTTTTGATGCATAGGATAGGAAGAAAATAAAAAGCTTCTTATGACATTCGATATTACGAGGCAGTCATTCGTTCAACTATTAACCAAACTCAAATTTATTTAACTTCAGTAATTGGACGAGAACTGAAGTATTCAACGTGTTATAACCATACGCAAAATATTTATCATGTTACTTCTCCTTATATTTTAGAATTATATTAAAGATTTTTTTCTTTCATTTTATGCAAAAAGATCATGTGATTGAGAAGAACTCTCAAGATAATTAGGAATGTTTTCTTTATTCTATTAGTAATTTTTTCTTCACGAAAATTGTGTAATCGTATTTGACAAAAACAAATTTATTATTTTTCCATTCTAAGAGCCCAAATATTAAATAGGAGCTAGCGTACGTACCAATAGGTTTTGTTTTCATTGATATACACAAACATAGAATTTCATAATCTAACGGTAGTTATCGAGCGTAGCGTTCAATTTATAAGCATAGTTACGCTGGTGAAGTCATCAAAGTACTATTTTGTCGAATAGCTGTCAAACTCTATCTCAAGTTGACAATCAATATTCGACTACATCCATCAATCGAAATGATTTTCAAGAAAGTTAAAATGGCATAGACATCGTCTATACACAATCAGGTTCATCCAATGATAAATTCAGATATCTATGACAATTACAGCATCATTGTTGAAGTTAATTAATAAAATGGTAAAGATCAGAAGCAATAAGAATATTAACTTTGTCCAATTCAAAGAAATTTTAAGAGATCAATGAAATAGAACTTCAAGCAACTGAAACAAGCATGTAATAAATTTATGGCCTCTTTCAAAATGAAAGACAAATAGCATGTGAAGGATACATTATTCAATTATACATTATCTTTAATTGCTCTTTACAATATACACAAAGTCCCGTTAAAATTTATTTTTTCTTTGACTTGTAAATTTTCTGAATAAATTTTTATTAAGAAATTAAAAAATCAAAAAATGTTCCCATTTACAGTCCTTTGATATGTCAGGACAGTTTAATTTTACTGTCAATTTTTCTATTGAAATAAGAATTTACAATCTAGCTAAAAACAATTCTGCAGACTTATTACCCTTACTGGTCGACTATGTTGAATTCACTTCTCGTTTTCGTGGAATTTGCATGTTTTTCTTTGTTTGGCTTTCATTTTACTGTCAATTTTGTCAGTTTACAATTTGGCGGAAAGAAAACAGAACAGAAAAAAATCATTAACAAAACAATGAGTTTTCTATGTGAACTTCAATGATTCGCTCTTTCCATTCATCACAACAAGGTTGTTTTTGTTTACTTAACGGTAAACTTGCATACGTAACTATATTTATGCTTACAGAATAACTCAATGAGTTTTGTTTCTTATTAGTTCACTATTATTTTTCTACGTTGTCTAACGTAGATATCAATTTTAAACCATGTCAGTATGATTCATTGGTTTCTTTGTAATTAATTTTCAATTTCTAAATTATTTTATTCATTGCAGGCAAGCACTAGTCGTTCAATTTTATTACAAGTAAGTGATGAATGCCATGTAAAACCGCATGCCATAAAGATAGCCTATCAAGATTTTCATCATGTCGAGCCGGTCTCGCTAAGCATTCGTTAGCTGTCGACGAGCATGGATTAGCTGCCTTTAGCTACAGTGAAAAAGGTTCAAGAATACAAGGAAAGTCGAGTATTGTGTTTGTACATGGAGTTTCATCAAATAAAGACACGTGGATACCTATAATCAAGGTTTGTCAGTATCGATTCCTTTTTTTTAATGTTCAGATCACTGATCGTTTGCTGTTGTTCCTTTTTATAATTTTTAGTATATCCCAAATCATTATCATTGTATCACTATTGATTTACCTGGTCATGGAGAAACGGTGGGTTTAAATGAGGATCGCTATTCAATTGATAAGTTTGTCGAAAAACTTAAATTAGTAAGATAGATTAATGCTGAAAGAAGTTGCAAGTTTCGTTTTTTTATAATCTTTACATTATGTATTATTTTTAGTTTCTTGACAAAATGCATTTGACTGAAAATATTTGTATTATTGGTGCATCGATGGGTGGTGTCATCGTTTCAATGTTTGCTGTCAAATATCCTGAATATGTTAGTATGATGTGTTTGTTAGCTCCACCTGGTAAGTTGGTATTATAGTGTGCAATTATTTAGCAAGTTTTTATATACGCATTTATTTTATATTAGCCAATGAACAGTATGAAACGGATTTAATCCGAAAAATAAAATCGGGTGATTCTACTGCACTGATTCCAGAAACTCCTGAACAACTGCGTGATATGATCAATGAGCTGACAGTAAAACAGGTGAATATGCCTGGCTTTTTTATAAATGGTTTTCTTGATTTAAGATTGCGACGCTTGAATGAACATAAAAAAGGTAAAGAAAAATTTGTCTATTCAAAATCGAAATACTAATTTAGAATGTAATCAATAAATAGTACTCAACTCTCTTATCGAAGATGAAAAAATGTTCACCACAGAAAGACATCTACAACTGAAACATGCACACTGCCCAACATTAGTTCTATGGGGTCGTCAAGATAAGGTATAGTTAGAAGATTGACAATTTTATTACATATCAAATATCATTCTATAGGTGTACATCGCTGCTGGGGCAGACTACTTTTGTAAATTGCTTCCTAATGCAAAATCAATTATACTGGACGAATGCGGACATTTTATGGCTATCGATAAACCTCAAGAAGTAGCAGAATGTATTGTAACCTTTTATGATGAAAATTTTCAGAGAAAATAAATAAAATTGCATTTGGAATACTATTTTTACAGTTCACTATCGAACGGATTCAGGTCGTCTAATTTCAATCCGAAACTACCTGAGAACTTGAATGTCAATGAGACTTGTACATAAACGTATATACATACATGAGTGCAATATGTCAAAAGGTAGTCTCGAAGTCACGAGACAGCTTACACAATCATCTCGATCTTCTTTAGTTTTCATCAATCTAAATTGACGTTCCAATCATCAACAGCATACCTTGAATATAGGAGAAGTGGATTGGTGAACGATGAGTACGAAATCAATTCGCACCGCCGATATTTCAAGCACGACAAAAAATGAAACTAACTAAAGCGCAGGTCAATGTAGCCATCGATCTCCTGTGCATTTAGATCCACGCATAAGATGGATATTACAAAGACTTTTACTTTGAAGTCTCATATGGCGTTTCTTGAAGTCTATCATATTCTTCATTCTACAGAGAGATTCAAAAAAAAAATACTGTTTTCCTACTCTGGGCCCCGGCTCAACCAGGGTATGGTTTCGAAATCCGTTACACTTCGCTAACACTCACATCCATACCTCTTAAGAAATGAATCGTTACTGATTATGAAAACTATTACATATTTTAAGTTTAGAAGATCTTTACAATACTAACAAGTAATCTTCGTCTAAAAATATTACGTCATTACTTAATCAAATCAAGATACGAAAAAAACATCTGTGAAATAGTGCACAGATAAAGTATGAACGATGGACTGCACTCCAGATGACGCTTACTCCAGTTCACTTCACATGGCCTGTGGAGGACGGTAATAACTTAATTGAATAGTCATTGGATAAATCCTGGCTAATCAAAATTCAATCGGTTATGCTGAAATATCAATTGAAAATAGATTTTTCCATAATCAGATCCTAACCGAACGTTATGTTAAGGATTGAGTCACATGTTTGTTTAATGAAGTGTGACTAAATATTCAATTGAGTTCGTTCGTCTTTTTGACAAAATTTTAGTTAAATTATACAAATAAGTCTGTCATTTCTCAAAAACTGAATAGATTTCGACCGAGAAAGTTTAGTATAATGAATTCTTCAAAACTCCTTAGATACTAGTTTCAACTAACTGTAGAAGAGTATAATAATGAAGCAACGTAATACAATCATGATAATCAGGATGAAGATACATCTATTATTTGAGAATTCTAATAACTACTATTCAATAGAAACATATTTTTGGAATGTGATTATTCTATTTATATAAAATGTTGAAATATATCTTTAAATATATAAATATATATGTATATATTTCTTTTGTATGTGTTTTTATTTAGTTTGTATTGTTCAAGTTTTGTCACACGTGCAATCACTTCCACACTCACTGACACAATGTCAAAATCTGGAAAAATACTGACACACAGATAATGAACAAGAAGAAAAAACCTTGTACCACAGAAATGGATACGACAGAAAAATAGGAAAAGTGACAAAAGAAAAAGAAATTCTCTGATGATATGAATACACGCATAAAGACGATGACACCAACACGACTACACAACGTAGCACCATTGGTTGCGTGGGATAGGTATTGATTTTTAGGAAAATCAAACGAAAAAAAAAGAAGATCTACCGAGCCATTTAAACAAATGTTGTTCTTACATAAAAAAAGCTTTGTTAATGACCGAGAAAATAAATAAGATAACACCGGATAGTGTTAAGTTAAAATCATCACGAATATTAAAGTAACAAGCTAAATCACCGTTTGGGACCACAATAAATTTCTAAAAAATAAGATATGACACTAGTGATTAGTTTTAAAAAAAGATTCCATACGATCACTGTCGCATGTTGATGAGGTATCGAGTGTAGATGCATGAGGATAATCATCATTTGACTATGAACAAAATAAACATACGTGTTTTAAAAAATTCTAAATTAATTAGCCTACAACAACAATAGTTGATTTCGATAATGTAACTGGTTTTAAAATTCCGCATTCATCAAATTTAATATCTTCATCATTTTCTGATATCATTTCAAATATATCATTTATTACTTTTAATTTTTGTCTACTCGACATATCTTTACAAAAAAAAAAAAAAAAAATTAAAATATTGATACTATGCATTGTATCGATTCTCTCAACTCACCTACGCCAGAAGCTGTTTTCGTTAATGTAAAAATTCGTTGATTATCATAAGTACAAACTAAATCATTGAGATTCAGTGGTATCAGCGAATCATTCTAAAAAAAAAGTTCTTTATATTAAGAAACGACGAATTCTTGTTCATACCGCATAAAAAACAAATTGTCCAATAGATAATTTTAATTTATCAACGATAGGTTGCAACATTTGTAACAGTGTTCGTTTCGGATCGCATCGTACGCATAGAATTTTTTGTGGAAGATCAATACGTATAAGAACACGTATTTCAACACGAATTTCTTTTCCAGATAACGTTGATAATGGCTCTTGAATATCAATTGGCTGCTGAAATAGAACGATAAAAACAAAAATAATAAACTTATGATTCAAGTATAAACAGCTGTAATATATACATAGATATAGATATAGATATAGATAAAATAAGATATGAATATAAAAAAGAAGCAAAATATTGAAAAACAACACATTTATATTTTTCTTATGATGATGACATTACATAAAATATTTTATCTGTTGCTTTGCTTCTGTATTTATTATACAAATGCAAGTCCACCAATTGAGCAAGTAATGGATAAATTAATTAAAATAATCAGTGAAGAACAAGTAAATCATATGTTTTCTAGATGCATTGATTAATTTTATATTTAGGTTTTAAAACCGGCTGAATATAAATTTCCACAATGGGAAAAGAAACTAGGTCTTTACCGGTCTGAAGTTCGATTAAATTTTTTTGGGGAACCAGCTCAAGCTGAGTTACGTAAAAATAAATATATTAACGTTTTTGATAACAATATGTTTGCTACTGGGTATGTTTTCAATAGTTTTCATTTTCAAATCAGAACAAAATAAAATTTTCTCTTGTCATAGTTGGATAGCCTCTGTTCTATTAGAAACAAATATGTATGGTCGTGCTCCAAAAACAATCGATAATGAACATTTGTCATTAGCAGTCGATGCAATCGAAACCTTTCATGATCATAATCAAAATGAATCTTCTGTTCCATTGATGACATTTTGGTCTCAAACATATAATCAAACAACAAATGCATGGGAATCAACACCAGATAATTTACGTGATTTAATTACAGATTTAAATGATAATCTTGAACGTCTTGAAGATATTTTAAAAGCCCTTGGAATAAAAAACATTGCACAATTAATCGATAAAATTCGTTCAATTAGCGAAGGATTAAAAAATGCTTTTGAAATTCCACCTGATTTCGATGATACATATTTAAATATAGGTCTAGGTGTACAATTAAAATTATTACAAGATAAATATCCATCACTTTATTTTCGTTGGTTACAAACTAATTCGAATATGAAAAAACTAATTGATTTAACATTACGCTACGCTTATAGACCTTCAAGTCCATACTTGGATCAGAATACGATCGATCCAAGAACATATTTTTGGATGAGAGATTTTATTCGAGATAATCCACAAGCAATTATTGTCACAACATGGGCACAAAATATAACTGAAGTTCGAACGGCAGCGCAGAAATGCATTAGAATGCCATTCAATCTAAATAATGTTGATGTTACTGTTGGTGCTAATGTTTTATATGGAATTACAAGTGCTATTATGTATGATTTACTTGATTTTAAAGATTATTTTAATCAGGATATGCAAGTAAATATTTTTGTTTCGAGTCTTTAAATCATTGTTGTTATATGAAAACTAGTACTTCTAAAATGAAATTTTGACGAACCCACTTATATTTATCGAACTGAGATAATGCATGAACACTGAAATATGTTGACACATTGAACTATCTTTTATGTAGGAGAAAAATCAAAATAATAAAGTACAATCGAAGTAGTTTTGTAATAAAAACAAAGAACTTATATTAAAATCTCGAATGAATTTCAACGTGAAATCTAATAGAATTGGTTTCATTCTAAGCAATAGGATTTTATGAAAATAATTGCTTTTCTTTTCCATGATCTAAGTCGCATACACCTACATGCCTCGATGAGACTAAGATATAATTCACTATAATATTTGCAAAGAGAAGGATGACATTTTTCGCTTCATCTTTAAAAAAACGTAGTTAGTAATAGCTAGAAAAATTTAAATATACACTAATATTTAAAACAATGTATTTATTACGGTTTGTTTTTTGGAGCTCTTTTTTTTTGTTTCTGTTTCTGTTTCTCTCTCTATCTCTCTCATCAAAGAAATATTTATCAACTACTAACGATTACATCTGAATTTCTAATTATAGAGTTTGATAGTGATAAATGATGTATTTATGTTTAGACGTTATATTTATCGACAGCATCATTAATAGCATGGTCAATAAAAAACTCAATGAAGAATCGTCCTGATCTAGCTCAAGTCTATTATCCATCACATTATAATTTTCTTTGGTATGGATCTCGTACTCTATTTCTTCTTGAATTAGCACGTCATCAACAGAAAGCCATACCAGATGTATTCAATCGCGTTTATTCACTATTATCTGATACTTATCGTTCTGATGTTGTGAAATTTTTTCAAGATAATGTTCGTTCTGATAAATCATCTTATGATGATTTTTTGGGTGTCAACGATACAAATATATTTGGAAAATCAGAACCAAGTGGTGAAGATAGAGTATTTTCTACAGCACAAACTGTCAACATATTGATTGCTTCGTTTACTTATCTTGATGGCAATACAGGAAAATTAAAATGGATTACTGATGGACCACAAATCGATACAATTAAAATTATGGTTAACAAATCGATATCATGGCTTCTTGATAATGTATTTAAATATCAACCGTTTAATTGCTTTTTTTCAGGTTCTGTCAAAGGTTTTAATCAGTTACCATTTTGGTATCCAGCAAATTTTTATCAATATTTAAATGGAACTACTCTAGATCCAGATCATTTCGATACTAAAACTCAGTCTCTTGTCGATTCTATTGTTGGTGTCAGTGGATATATTGATGAAACTATATATGAACGTATGATATCCGAAAAACATTTTAACATTTCGACACCAACAACATTTAACGGATATAATTCACCAGGTGCAGAATTCCCCTTTTGGTCTTCACAACCTTATACGCATTCAGTTACGCTATTAGCACTTGCTCAATATAATAATTTGGATAAATAAATAAAACTATTTTCTTTTCGACTCACTTGGTCGTTGGGCGATATTGTGTATAATTCTGTTCGATACCATGTTATTCCACGTTTAGCAAATAAATGATTTATTGCTTTTTGAACAGTTACATTGGTGCAGTTATATGTTAGAAGTATAGCGGATGTTTGATCAGGAAATATGAAACGACAAAAACGAGATGTGTCGATTGATAATGATGAAGTTTCCTACACAATGAATACATTTGATTAGTTTTTTTTCTTATAAAAATCTGAATAAGAATAACTAACGGTTAGAGTTTTCTTTTCAACAGATAGAACTGACTCTTGATTGATTTCTGAACGTAAAAGGAAATTAAATGATGATGCATCTTGTGGAGTAATATTTGATGAAGTTTTATTTATTTTACTTGGTAAATTTGCGCTATTGATTGTTACTGTTAATGAAGATGATGATGATGACGATGGTGCACTAGCAAGTCTTAGTGCTGTTGATATCGCACCTAATTCAGTTGAAGCTGCTTTATTAGCCATTGGTGATATTAGAAATGGTGATAAACATAAATTTTCATGTATTGGAGTATTTGTACTAGCATTGGCAGTTTGATGATGTAGATTGGACAAAGAGGAGGGCGTATCACGTTTAACTAGATATTAAATAATAAAATTATTTTATAGTTTTTTTTTTTAAATATATTCTTTAATAAGATAAATAAGTCCTAGTTTTGAAAGAAAAATGAGTATAGAATAATCATGTTTGAATCTTTAAATACTTATTTATGTACCTGATGAAAGTAGAAAATTCAATGAAAGAATGGGCATACTGTACACTATTCGTCACTGGAATCTTTGAGCGTATTACGCACCGAGGCTGTGACTGCAACGAAGAGAGAGAATCTATATCGATTCTTTATCACGATGTAGAACCGTATGATAAGTATACGTATATCTAGCACAGCTACCGAAATTGATATATGAATATGTTTATAGATAAAGTGGATAACCAGACAATGAATCAAGTTCTACAATAAGCATTAATTTTCACTTTTGTCTTTTTTTTTTGTATATGCAGAGTACAATAATGAAAGTTAAGAATAATAAAAAGCAAAAATTATAATGTGCATGAATATTTCGATATATATATATATATTGCTCTGATCATGGTATAAAAACTGTGTAGTAATGATTAGTGGCATGCTCTTTTTTGGCCGGTCTAACTAAAGACTTTATGTGTTTTTACATACTGTATGTATGTATATATATATATATAAATATGCATTTCTCTAGAAGAAAATATCAAATCTATCAATCATTAATTTACGTTCACACCTCATTCGCATGCAGAACACCAAACAGCTGACACGAAGCTATCAACAAACGAAACGATTAGTAGTAACAAGAGCACAAGCTTATGATGATGATTGCTATCATATTCCTCTATCCACTCGTGGCTCGATTTCTGTCGAGTTTTCACGAACAGATGGGGAAAGCACACTTTTTTTCAATATTAATTAGACAGACTACTTTTTTTTCTATGTGTATAGATGCAAAACAACAACAAAAAAAAAGAAACTTGCTTGTTTCCGACGCAGCTAGAAAAATTAAGCATGAATAGAAAAAAAAAATAATCAAGAAGCGTGTTTAGATGAATACAATAATAAATAAGATAATTAGAAATTAACAAACCTGATAGACGTTTCCATTTAATGAATGCTAAAAAGAATGAATCAAAGAGAACATATAAATAAGTCACAGGCTTTATTTTTACCTTTTGTCCAAGGTAACAGTGGGCTTCGTTTTTTATCTTTCTTGTCATCGTCTTTCAATTTTGTCTAAGCAAAAAGCAAAACAAAAGTTTCAATAAAATACAAAACTAATTTTTATTCGATTTGTACAAAAGAATCAAGTATTTTTGATCTCTCTTCATAATTTGTTGGAGTTTGTGGTTGTTGCTGCTGATGTTGTTGTTGTTGTTGTTGCTGTTGTTGCTGTTGTTGCTGTTGCAGTTGCTGCAGTTGTTGCTTCGTATATGGTATAGATTTACCTTCCATTTCGCTCATAATACAATCTTTATACATATTTGATTTAAGAAATCTACTATAAGAATCATATTTCATTAATTGGAATATCTGAGATTGAGCCTTTTCAAACATATGAGCATTCGGTTTATTTAACAAAGATTGTTGACATTCTTGTCGTGTTCGACTATCTATATTTATTGGGCATGAACCATCATCTGTATCATGTAAATAAGTGGACCAAATTACATTGGCTTCATGATGAATCTTTAGGAAAAAGAAAGAGAAAAGATATTCATTAATACGATGAAATAAAAAATCAATCAAACCTCTTCCGGATCTGACAATTTTTTTAATTTTTCGCAAGCAATCCAAAATTGTATATTCTCTTGGCTGAATTCTTTTTTCAAAAACTCTGTAAACACATGTAAACCGATATCATCATTGAGCAATTTTTCAAAACCAACAGCCCATGAAGCAACACGGCCAATATCTAATAGTTTATTTGCAGCTTCAGAATCATCTTGCTCACATTGTTTATGAACGCTTGTTAAAGAATTCGATATCGACAAACGTGCTGCTGATAAATCTCCAGTTTCTTCATCAGTAACTGCAAGTGACTGGAAATATACAAAAAAGAAAAAAAATATATATAGTATGTTGGCTTGTCCACGTAACACGCTACTTCGCTGATCAAGTTTTAAAAACGTTTTTTTCCGATATGCACAGATCTAAGCATATTTTCTGGTACAGTCTTTTACGCTGATTATGAATTTGGACTCTTTTCTTAAAGAATTGAGTTTTGGCATCGAAAACCGCATTTTAAAGTTTTCAAAATTCGTATTTTCAATTGTCTAACTAAGAAATTTAAAACAAAAATGCAGAGTAATATACCATTCGATGCAGAATTCCATTCTCTACAAAACTGTCTATTAATTTGTTACTCTCATTCTTCATGACAACTCCTAAGCTCTTGTACAGCTTCTAACTTACTCTACAATTATTGAGCTAGTATTTCGATGTAGCAATTTGATTTTTTTTACAGAAGGATATATACAGGGCGGTGATCAATATATATATATATATAAATATTAAATATTTTTAGGCATGTTAAGTGCTTCAAATTTGGTCGACAAAAAAACGTGTCACAGCGTTACGTTTGTCTTTTGCATTTTTTATCTGAGCGAAAATAGTTTAGAAAAAATATTTTCTACTGCTTAAAAGCCCATTCAATTCTCTACAAAAACTGGTACCATAAGCATTTCATTTGAAGAAATAATTTGTCAAAAAATTAGAGTTTTAAAAGCAGCCCTAGAAAAAAGGATCCTGTTTTGGCAGTGTTACGCAATGATAACACCTTTCTAGAAGCGTGAGAGTACAGTCAAACTAGGTCATTTTTGCAGCATAAATAGATTATGATGAGCTGCGTCGAATGACGTTTGAGCGACCTTATTAACTCTTATGCCTTTCGAGATAATTGCAAAACAATTTGTCAAAATATTACAGCGTTACGTTTGGACAAGCCGATATATATATATATATATTAATTTAAAACCAATTGATCAGATGAGATCAAATATTATTCTATAAATCTTTATACCTTAGCCTTAATGATTTTTAGCGGAGCATGATAAAATGTAATCTTTGACGGTATCATGACTTTTTATTGCTGTTGGATTCAGAACTTTTGTGTAGAGAAGAGACAGACACCGAAAGAGAAAACAAAAAGGGAGTGTGGGAAATTGAACACGACACGAGGGAGTAGAATGTGTGTTGTCTCTCTTCCTGTCTCTTTTTTTTTGTTTTTAGTTTTAGTAACAAAATGAGCTTTGGATGAATCAAAACGCTTTTGCTCTCTTCTCTTCGTCTATCATTTTACTATTCTATCTCTTTATTATTTGGTAGATCGTTTCTCTCTGTCGTTCTCTCACTGTTGCTAGCAGCAGTGATAAATATTATTCTTGTTAAGCATCAGTTGGTGTATTTTTCTGTCACTAGAATATGTGTAGCGCATCAATGGAGAAAAAAGACTGAAAGAACAGCGATTTTCTGTTTGAATATGTCATTTCTTTTTGATATGCATAAAAATCGAAACAACGAAACTTACTTCTTTACATTTTACCTGTCTCATTAGACTTCTTTCAAAATTACGAGAGAAGAAAAGAAGAACGCCTATATCCGTAAAAAAAAAGAAGGTGGTATAAGATGAAGTCTAATAATGAACCGAATGATTACTTTCATTTCAAACGGAAAGATGTCTTCATGTCTTTCTTCATTTGATGATAATTAGCACATGCGATTTTTTTTTCAGTAAAATTACGATTCTATCTCCTTTTTTCTGTCTATCTGTATTATTCGTATGAATGAAATAATAAATATTAAGTTACAGTAAATTCTCATTATTTCATATCACTCAAGTCGTCATCATTATTGCTCTCCGAATCGCTCGATATGGTTAAAGCTTATCTATTTTTGTTAGCATTAGAATTCTAACCTCGACATTTCAACAACAGAAAATTCTTAAGAGATCAACACTGTATTCTTCGTTTTTAGATATTCAGCTATATGATGACATTGATCTAACGTAATATTTTCAGTAGAATATCAAGAGGGAGAAAACAAGATGACAACTATGATAGATTGCGTGGAAAAAATCGGACAAAGAAAAAACAAGACAATTTTGAAATCTTATTCTCGGATCATAGCTATGATCGTCATTCCATCCCATGTTTTTTTATTTTATTTATTGAGTCTCATTGTGATGGAAGAAAAGAAAAATGCCAGAGGAAAAAACATGTCATGTTGTTAGAAATATAAGAATCTAACAGAAATATCGAAACATAAATCCATTGAATCTTTCTTCATTAAAAGAGATTAATGAAAACAAAACAAAACACAACAACAAAAAGAAATAAGAATCTTTAGCTAATATTATTAAAAAGTTATCTTTAAAATGCTTCTAAATTGCCGAGGGAGTTACGCATAAGAATCTTTAACTAATATTATTAAAAATTTATCTTAAAAATGCTTCTAAATCGCCTAGGGAGTTACGCATAAGAATCTTTTTTAACCTGTAAGATATATCATTGATAACAATAGATAGATCTCTGGAGAGATTCTAAAATAGATTTCTATAAATATAATAATCAGAAGAAAAAATAGCAGCTTCTCTCTTTTGACATCTATTCTTATTTCATTAGAGATTTCAATCTCTGAAGAACGAAAAAAAAATGAAGTCTATTGATACTACAATAATATGTCGAGTGAATTTAATTTTATCTAAATCTCCTGAGAAGAATAGATTTATTTGATAAGTTTTGTACATACCAATGCATTTGCAAATTTATAATCATTGACACTCGACTGACGACGAAAGTCGCTGAGAAAATTTCGAATAAATAAATGACGATGGTGATTATGATCACGATCATCAGGCGCACTAGTACTATTACTCCGCATAATTCTCTTATGAACATGAGATAAATATAAATATAAATATATATATATAAAAGATTATTTCAATGGATTTTGTTATCGTTGTCGTCGTCGTCGTCGTCGTCGTCGTCATCGTTGTTCTTATTGTTATTGTTGTTGTAGTAATAGTGATTGATTGTTGTTTGTGAATCTATGCGTGTGAATGTGAAGCAAAAATAGAATGGAAGAAAAGAGAGTAACTCTATTTTCGATTCGCTACGATCTGTTGTTGACTAATAAAGTTTCTTACTCTTATAATCCTTAAAAACTCAATGGCATGCAATGCTACAACGACTAGTCCTTCTTTGTTCTTTTTCATCGCCGTCTGTTATTCATACGCTACACATATTTTCTGTCTCGTAGCTACGCGCAAGTCATTTCACTAGTCCATACAAATAGATCCAATGCTAAAACGGACGCATGGCAGCGCGCGTGGAATCAATAATTTAGTCTTTTTCGATTGACAGTACCGACTGAGAACAAAAAGACCAAGTAGTAAAGACAACATTGTTTCATTCATTTTCTCTATTGATTACATCGATTAGATACTATTATGTGTATATCAATAAATATGAATAGACTTTCTTGTGATTCATATCTTCGCTAAAAACATAAATTGTCTATTTCAATTCATAACAATGCATTTATTAAGCGCTTATGTAAAAGAAATAATAAGTTAAATATAGTTTAACGTAGAATAATGTTTTATAGGAGAAAGGAGAACGAAGACTTTCAATGTATAGATATGAACCAAACAATAAAATAAAATGCATCGTGTGCATTGTGCCGGAAGTGATCGATTCCAAATGATGTGATGCTGAGTGTGCGTACACGCAAACTCATAAAAAATAAATGTAGGAGAAAAAACAAAATGTTATTCCCCAGATTATAGATAGGCTAAGTATCGAGGCTTTCGAAACAGGAAAGATAACTCAAAATGATTTAACGACAAATAATTGTTTCTCATTGAACAACTATTGTTGTTATACTATAAACGTTAATAATAATAAAAAAAGAAAGATTACAAGGATTTGAAAATAAAGAAAACAACGGAACTAATAAATTTGTCACTACATCTAATTTTTATCATACGGATAGATCGAGTTTTTTTTGTAAATTGCAAATTTTTTTAAAAATTAATCAAGAAAAAAATAAATTTTAAATACATATATATATATACCTGAGCTCGTTTACTTTGTCGACATTTGGTAAATTGTGATTTATAGATTCTTTTATAGTTTTGAATATTCAAACATTCTTGTTGATGACTTCTATTTCTATTTGTCATTTTTCTCGTGATATGAATACCATGGGTTTGGAAGGAGAACAACTATGATAGCTTTGCATTTTTATTTCATTGATATATATATATATATTCTTTTTTTTTGTTCACTAGATCGTACAAATATGAGAAAATCTGATCACGACTATTAGATAGGATAGGATCGCAAAATATCTCTCGTTTTTTTTCTCTCATTTGTTATTATTCAAGTGTGAAAACAACGTTCCAACAAAAACAAAAAAAAAGACAATGATCTTCATCATCATGCTTCACTTACGACGAAGAAACAGACAAAAAAAAACGCAAGGAATTAATCAAGCAAAATCTTCAATTAGTAAGAAAATCAGTAGAATATATTTTAATGAGACTTCCTTGTATGAGAATCTTCCTTTAATTAATATTCTTCTGCATAGTAATGATATTCGATCAGGAGAGATTAAGTAACTAATTTCTATCTTATGTATATGTAATGTTTTCTGTGCCTATACAAAAATGTTCATCTAAAACAATCTTTTCTTCATCACAAGATGAATAATACTATATTATGCTTAATAGAATTTATTTTCTTGATAAATTTAGATATTTTTCTTATGTTTTGTTTGAAAAGAAAGAAGAAAACAACATTTTAGGATGCTGATGCTAGGGGTGACACTTTAACTTTACTTGAAAAATTAAAGTTTAAAGTCTACGTTAAACTTTAAGGGTTAAAGTTAAAGTATAACACTTTAAAACTTTAACTTTAATAAAAGTACTGTAAAAAATGAAAAATAATTTTAAGCTCTTTATGTGCAATTTTATGTGGTTTTTAGAGTAACTTTAAACTTTAAAAAAGTTAAAGCATTTTAAGCTTTAATAAACAGAGTTTAAAGTTTAAAGTTACTGTAAAAACTATATAGAACCAACCATACATAAAGAGCTAAAAATTACTTTTCATTTTTATACTACTTTTATTAAAGTTAAAGTTTTAAAGTGTTATACTTTAACTTTAACTCTTAAAGTTTAAAGTTAAAGTGCCGCCCCTAGCTGATGCTCACATAATTCATAAATATATATTTATTTTTTGTATTGGTAAAATGAATTTATCCGAATTTAAACTCAAATAAATTAATAATAAGATTCAATTTTTAATTCGAACCTGAACAACATGACTTGGTAATGGTGCGTAACAAGAAAGACGATGTGTTGTTCGAGCACAATCGGTCATAAAGTCGCCCAAAGTTTTGATGGTTGATGTGGACATTGTTAATATACCAATAGTAATTTGCAATCGATAGATAATAATAATATAAACATAGATTTCTATTTGTGGTTTCTTTTTTTTCAAACTCAGTGTTCATAAAATGTCAAAGCGTATATGCCTGTGCGCATATTTTATAATATCATTTTGTTTATTGCCGATGTCGAACGACGACAAACGAGAAATATCGGCTAAGATGATTTCAGATGTCGTGCGGAAAAGAGTGATGAGAGCGAACGAGAGTCTTATTAATTCTAATCGTATTAGAAAAGCAAACAGAAGGCCGAACTACAGATATAGATAGTCAAATCATCACATTTCATCGAGACAACGACGATTATAAACAAACTTTTCTTCTTCAGACATGAAGTTGCACGCTGACACACCCCGTGTAAAATATATATCTTCTCATCACTAGGCAATATTCGATTCTCGCGCATGCGTTCGCTCAGATAGAATTATAGACAGAGTGATGAACAAATCTCGTATTCACAAATGCGTTACAAACTGAACTGAATAGACTGATGGAATAGAAAGACCATGCGAGATGTATTTCTTTAGGGTAAATAAGAGAAAAATATTGGGTTTTTGGCTTGCCTATCAGATGAACAAAGATAGAAAAAATTGCCGCCGAACAAAAGTCATGAAATAAAAACGACCTTAATCAACATAAAAATAAAATAACTTCTATGAACAACGCAGGATAGTATTTTTTGAATAAAATAAAATCTATTGTAAAATTGAGTGAATTGATTCTCAAGGAAATCTTAGATTTGTTCTATCTGCTTATATAAATATATTAAAAAGTATTAGAAAAGTCGTCATTGATAGTATCTATACAGTAATCTAATTGCTCAACTCATCTTTTTATGCGCCAACATTTTTCATAAATCAACTAGTCAGAAAATTAAAAAAAAGATTCCCGATATACTTGTTCGAAAACTTTGTTGTTTCCTTTACTTAGACTTTAATGCATTAACACACTCGAAAATGAAAAAGAAACGTTGTTTTTCTCGGTAATCGTAGTGGTATTGCATTTACCGCCATTAGGTAAAAGAAAAGGCCTTTTCCGTTTATCAAAAAAAGCCAGTTTTCTTTCTTTTATATGTAAATCTATGGGAAACAAGATCAAATCTAGCCTGAAAAAAATTCACCGTTCTTTTCAAACCAGTAATGTATGTCCTCGAAGGAAAAACACAAGAAAGACAAGGATCAGTTTGTACGATAATGCATCACGTTTATGTATCCTTTGAGAATTCTTTTATCTTTAATGATCTTTGCATTTTTATTCAATAAGATTTATTGTGTGTTATCATAATTAATTTATCAATTGTTTTTGGCATAAATTAGAGATAATTAGACAGACTAGCTTTCTAGTTTTTAATTAAATTAATAGCAATTGAGTCATATTGATTAAGTGCTCTTCGAAGAAATTTCTATGAAAAATGACAATTAACTAAGCATCTTTTTTATTAAACTTATTTTCAAGACATTTCTCTTCACATTGAAAAAATTGATTTCTATTCCAGTGTAATTAAAATTTCATTAGATTTTCATAATCGATTTTGACTATACTAAATATACTGTAGTAAAATTTTCGGCGTAATACAACGATGTTATTGAAAGATATTTATTAAATTATCAGCACAAGTAATGTATATGAGAATATAGATTTCTTTTGGAGATGTTTATTGGAAAGCATATTTGTTGCTTATGCTCACTTTGCAGGCACTTGAATGTCGAGCATGATCGATCGCATTTTTTTTCTGCATTGTTAGATTTTATGCTAAAGAATACATTAGCTCGTAGAATACTGCCAATAACAAACAGAGAACTTCTATCAAAAACACATTTTTATGTAATAAATTAACGCTTAAGACTAATAAAGAAAAGAAACGCTCAGAAACTGTCATAAAAATGATGAATACTCTAGTAGTCATACATGTTATGGCATCGACAACTATCGTAATGCCTATTTCAGAAACGTCAATTTTGACTGGATAGAGAAAATTTTAGAAGATAAGAGACAGAGAGCATAAAAAAAGTATGATAAAAACGAATGTCTTAGCTAATCAATTCTATTGATCACAATAACTTAGACTTCAAGCAAAGAATCTATATGTTTCTCTAAATATTAAGGATTTGTTTTTAGTGATAATCAATATGTTTCTATTAGAACATGAATATATGTTTAAATAAACAAGAATCATTGAATAACATGACTTAGAGGGTTTCTCGAATAAGTAATGAATTTTGCAATAAAAACCGAGCAAAATAAAATTTCCGTATTAATTAATCTTATTACATGAATTTTCTTTTTTTTTAATTTCTCTATCTAACTAAGCTTATTGATAAGAAGCTAGAAACGAAGAACATGATCTAATTCAAAAGTAGAAAAATATCATTTCTTTATCAATAAATATATTCTTTTTCTTGTTTTAATCGAATATATATATATATATTATTATTCTAATGTACAGATGAGAAGAAATTCATCTCTCCATATAGACATCAAATAGATAAACTTAACATCATAGATTATAAGGCCGAGTACATGACATCTTTTTCCCAAGAGGATAAATTAGCTAAGTGATTAGAAAGGCAATTATTTTTTCTCTTTGTTGTCTTTTATAATTTAGTTCTATAGACACATACTAAATGCTAGCGATCGTTTTCTTGCAACCATGCCTTCTTCAAGGCGATTAACAGGAATAAACAACCTATCATCAACTTCGGCTAGCTATTACTGATGGCTTTGCATGGTTTATCTCTCATGTGTTATTTAGCGTAATTTCTTAGTGTTTTTCTTTGTTGAAAGAGTTTTAGTTTAGTTGATCTCAACAAATTCAGCATCCGTCGTTGCTAAAAGGAAGGGATTATTGATGATGTGAATATGCCAACAAAACAAAACAAAAAACGAAGGAATAAAATAATGAAGCATGATTGAGATATATATATATATATATGTATTTAACAATTTATGTACATATGAATTCATTTAAACTATCATATTGACACCATAACCAACCTCTATTCGAATCAAATAATTTTCTTCTACCCTAGTCTTCAAATATTTTTTGGCATCAGATATATTTACCTAAGAAATGAAATATTTTTCTATTCCATGTCATCATCATTATCATCAACATCATACATCTTGAAAAAACATATACGTGTGTATATCTTCGACAACAAAATATACCTAATCCTGCTAGATTTTTCTCGCTTTCTAAATGTCAATACTCGACAAGAAGAATTATTATATACTGTGCACATACCAATGTTGAAGTAGTAAAACTTGCTTTGCGTAATTGAGAATTTCGACGTTGATGATGATTGACAATCGATGTACGACGCTGATGATTACTGACACCAGTCACATTTATGTTGGCTGCATTACCTATAGATAAACGATGAGAATCAACATCTAGCAAGCGATGATAAGTAGCTGTTGTTATTGTTGTTGCTTTTGTTGGTACTGATGATTTTGAAGTGATTGCCAATGAATTAAATGAAGCATCAAGACGGTATAAAGGCATGATAATAAATATTAGCAATAAGAGATATAAAGACCAAAGAAAAGAAAATGAAAGCGATATATACGATGAATAATTCAATCGAAAGTCAGTATGGAAAACGTATTGATCTTCTTATTGTATTCTTTTTCTGATCATTATTGTTATTGGTAACCACTTCATCGACTCATAAATACATTGACACATATCAAAAGAAGAAGAAAGACAAAAAGGACTAAAACTAGAACTAGTTCTTGTGTGTTTATGGGATACAAGAGAAAAATAGAGAACAAAATTTGTTTAGTTTCGTTGCTTTTGAAGAAAAAACGCAATGATGTGTGCTTTTCTCAAAGGAAAGAGATCAGAGAAAAGCGGAAAACAGAGAATAAAGAAGAACAGCGAGAAACGAAGGCTTTCTATGTCTGGCAGTTCGTCATTGAAACGAATACAATAATCGTTGATGATGATGATGATGATGATGACGAGACGGTTTGTTTCCTCTCTGCCCCCCCCCTCTTCAGCCCCTTGTGCTTTTCCCGCTTTTCCCATGTCGAATATAGCTTCGATTTTCGACCAATATTTTACATGCATTAAGAAACAACACCAGCGATACGGATATGTTTCTCTCTTTTTGCTCAACAACGAACGACCGCCCGTCGTTATCTCCCTCATCATTGTCATTATCTCAATCTTTTCTTTTTTCTTTTTTGGTAATAGTTTTCAGAGAAAAAGAAGAAGCGGAAAGAGCGAGGAGGCAAAAAATGATTCCAAACCGAATATCAAGTTGAATTAGTTCGTTATTGGTTTAATTAACGAGATTTCCGCATTTTTTTCGTTGGCTACGTAAAAATCAGCTCTTATATAAAAAAAACGGAAAATATACATCAAATTTAGTCTGAGTCATAACAATAACACAAACAATAACACTAAAGATGATGATGATGATTGTACTAATAATTTTCAATGGTTCAACGAGTTCGTTTTTCTCTGTCAGTTATTAAGTAATATTCTAAACCATCTGCTGTTTGTGTTTTCCGAAGCGTATACAAGTGATTCGATTGTATCTTCAGTCAGTGTAATCAATAGCATACATCTTATCTTCTTCGTTTTGAAAACACAAATCTACACAAATATGAAATCTTTCTTCTCTCTTTTGAATATAATTAATTTTATTGTTCCTTCAAGAAATATTATAATCGCAAGGTGATGATATTCATAAACCTTCATTTTCTTTTTCCTCTGGCAAATCAATCATTCTTTACTGAATATTTTTCACAGAAACCACTAGACGTGTAATAATGAGCAATATAAGTGTTGCTATTATTATTTCTTTTTGTCTCGTTGTTTCATACGTTTGTTTGAAATATAGAAACAAGAAGACATGCGTGATGGATTATGAAACAGTATTTATCGATCTACTTTATATAGTTGATTATAATTGGTTTTTCATTGACATATACACACATATTACAATCATATTCTATTTATTTATATATATATACAATAAGAAAAATGACAAAACAAGAGCCTAGTCCTTCGTTCAAAACTAACATAATTAAAAATTACTTTCTTGCGCAGTTTTTTTTATTGGCCAAATATTTCCTTTAACAAACGATTAGAAAAGAAATTTATATTTTTTTTAGTGGAAATTCGCAGTTTTCAGTATCTTACAAACATTTAATCAGTAAATTACTGAGTATTGATTGATATTAAAAAATACTATTGTAATTGGTAGTTGACTTCATTAAATATTATTGCAACGATCTTCAAATGAACAACTGATCAAATATATTCGTAATAAAAAATAGAATATATTCAACTTTATTTACTCTTTATTTCCTTCGAAAATAATATTGGTGTGAACATTTTATCATTTTTTGCATATCCGTTTTATTCTCTTATCTTAATGAAATTGTTTTCTAATTTACGCATAACAGAGTCAGCGTTGCTTATCAGTTTTTTTTCTTTAATCAAAACTAAAAAACTTCATCAATGCAAAGTATTTACTTTTTTTCATTTTGCTCATTTTGTTCAAATATTTTTGAGCATTAAAACTTATTTTAAGATATTTATCAACGAAAAAAATAAATCCACGAGAACAATTAAAATTCCGATCTTGTTCGATAGATTTTAACAAAATATACTTCTAATAATCTACTATGTCAGTTATGTAAAATAATAGACAAACTATGTTTTACCTCATGTGACCGACTGATATCTCTTTTGTGAAGAAATTGTTTTCGTTTGACCATACCCAATTTGCCAACAGATTTCAATTCCATTTCCTAAAACGTAAAAAAATCAAATAAAACTTTCTCTTGTGTTCTAGTTTTTACAATATTAATTAAAAGAAATGTTAATTGTTACTAGATCTTAAGCGATATATGATTGTTTAATTATATGATAATTATGAAAAAAAGATTCAATATATTTTTTCCATTCAATATTTTGAAGTGTTACAGTCATTCTGTCAGATATTAATCAATAAAACTAAAAGTCTTATTATTTGTTTTGTTCTTATTATCTCATTTCTCATGTCTCATTATTTATCCTTTATATGTCTTATTGTTCATTATACGACTAACGCAAACAAAAACAACACCGGAAACTTTCTTTTTTTTACTTTCTTCGTTTACTTGTCACCCTTTTGTTATCATCGAACGACGAAAACAAATTCCCAAGATGACATTTGGTTGATTGGCTTTAGTCTATAGTTCCACCGATTCGACTGAAATCATATTTGTCTTCATCACTCTGAGTTTTTTCTACATGTGTATCATTAGTTACGCATAGTTTTGGGCTGAAGTAACCTTTTGATAATAATCAAAGATATAATATACAGCAAGTTTTAGATTTCTATTTAGTAGAGGAGGTATGTGCTAGATGTTCATTCATTTCTATAGTTACTTGAGAAGTTTTTTTCTTTTTTTTCTTTTCAAAAAATTGGAATTCAATCATCAAATAGTTTGTCATAGTATATTTTTTCTTCCGTGTTCATTCATTTTTTAATATAAAAATTAAGAAAATCTTTCGTGTAAATTAAAATGACAGGAGTTTTTATTTATGTAAAATATGATGCACTTGTTGATTCTTAGTTTCACGTAGAATAATGTTGTGACTAGTTTAAAAAGTAACAGTGATTTTTCAAATACTGTTTCTGTCATATAATGAGATGAGAAGCAAAAAAGAAAGAGAAAAGAGACAAACTACACAATCGAATCTTTAAAAAAACAAAGACACAACTCAATTTATGATCTGTTCTCTTTCTTTCTACCTGTACTATCCGTATATCTTCAGAATGATTAGAAGCAAGTTTTGAGCATTTATTTCCAATAACCTTGACTGTTAAATAATTTGGCTCTAGCATTGATGCCGTTGGAAGAGAAGATGTCGATTGTTCGATAATTCTTTCTTGATACTGAAGTTTTCGTCGATAAAAAGAACGCTTCGTCTTCGTTGATGATGAAAAATGTTTTTCCATGTTCAAATAATTACTATAGATATAATTATTTGTAGATCTAGCTGTTCAAAAAAGCCTATTAGTTGTTGTCGTTAGAGAAATGATGCTGTTAGCGATGCATGTTCAAATAATAACAACCAAAAATAAGCACACCTGCGCTCGTGTCAAATGCTCTGTTGAGCTATGTCACGAACATGAAACGGGAGTACTAAAAATTCTCGCACTGTAGCGCTCGCCGATGTCGACATGCAATGTTTTTTTACAATAGGCGCTATTCTACATAAAACGGAGGCAACGCAAGAGATATATAAGAAAAGACGCAGAGGGGGGAGGGGGAGAGAGAGAGAGAGAATGCGAAAGATATATAGAGAGAAAGCACGAGAGAAAAATAAATGAATTCAAGAAAAAATAATTATGCCGACACTCACATAAACACATTCGGAAGCATAGACAAGGAAAAGCTCGAGTTTTCCACAAAATAACCAGACATGAGAGTACCGTCACCAATAAAGCGAGTTCCTTAATGCGAACGTGAAGCATTCGGAATAGAATTATCATGATCGGTTTTCTTTGTCTCTGACTATCTGTGTCTATTGCATTTTTCATCATATTTATCGGTCGAGCAATATCAAAATGCTATTCAATCTCCAACATACACGCACAGCTGCATGTCTTTTGTTTAGTTTAGTTCAATGTTCTAGACATTATCTGGTAGATTATTTTTAATAACGAAAATTAAAAAAGTCTAGTATCGAATAGGAAAGATGTTATTTATTTCTTAATCTTAATCTTCTTTTCCATTATCATTTATTTTAATAGATTAACATAAGACTTATCTTAGAAATTCTTATTTATTGTTAATTAAAAAGCTACACGAAATATCTCTAACAATATAGATTAAAAAATCCATTACAACCACGTACTATTGTTTTTTTTAAACAAATAGTGAAAAAAATCAATTAAATAACTTCCGACTATAGTTTTTTAATCCTTTTTGTTTATAAATTAAGAGTATTGTTTCATTCCATAGATAATAAAATTTGTATTAGCTTATAGAACAATATTAATAAATACTTACAAAACGATAAGAACTACGAATTGATGATGAAGCTTGAAGTACGTAACATGCGCACATTTGTTTTAGATTTATTTAGATAGAACTTAAATATACGTATATATATACCAAAATAATCATTGACTCCAAAAATAAAGATAAAAATTATCCTGTTCAAGTTTAACTCTGATTAAAACATCATATTAACCTGACAAGAAGAAAGAGAAAGCTCTCAATTTCCACCCGAAGTTCTTCGTCTTCTCTTTATTTTTTTCTCGGCCGTTTTTTTCATCATGGCATTTTTTTTTCTCGTAAAAAGAAGAATAAGCGTTGTCTCTAGTATTCATCTACATTTTTTACAACATGATTCGGCAAATACCAGACGGAATAATAACACATGTCTTTGTAATATGAAACATTGAAAAAGCTGAAGAAAACCGCTTTCTATAAAAAAAAAAATAGATCCAGGCTTACAGAATCATAGAAAATATCCAGATGGTATTTTGACGCAATCCGCAAATTAATCGAATCTTATTTATTCATTAAATTTATTTTTATTTCTCAATAGTGTTCATTCTCTTAAGTCTAATTTTAATAGCAAAGATGTCGCCATTTATCAACATTATTAATTAACTGACTCACCGTTTTTCTTTTCTGTTATAGATATATCAATATATATAGAGCATTGACATTTCGAAGTCCCGATGTATCTTACACGTTTGCTGTTCGAGTTACATACGAGTGTCATTTATGATCACTCTTTATATCGGTTAGAATTTGTTTTCAAATTCAAGCTGATACTCGAGGGAAAGTCCCCGAACCCAAGGATAGCAACTATCCGATCTTTTATATAAGATCTATTATGTTTACATGCTGAACACTATAGACAATGTTATTTACCAAGATGAGATTTATCTCAGAGTTGATAACTTTGTCTGTGTTTGGTGAACATGATATTGTTGCAAATAAAGTTATGCAAACAGTCTATGGAAACATCGACTTACACGAGGGGTGCTTATGAGTGAGGTACATCTTTTTTTTTCAATTTGGTTATAAATCTACGACCGAGAAAAAAACGGATGAACGAAAAGCATAGAAAGATTTTATATGAATTACATATAACTACATCACGGAAGAAAAATATGCAATCTTGTACTGAGGAACTTCAAAGAAATTAGTGAAATTCTCCTCTTTAATAAATTAGTTCCGTTCCATACAGAATATTCTTTTATGACTTGATGCTCTTCACTGAATTTTACCCTTTCATTTCAATTAAATTTCCATTTCTGTCATCATGCCTATTCTAACGGAAAGCTCGTACTTATAATGTATTTTTTAATTATCGAAACTATAATAAATAGTGTATCACATAATAAGTACCTCGATAATTTGATGCCGTATTTTTTCCTCAAGTAAAAGTAAGATAAATATTAATAGGAACAAAAGATTTTACAAGAAAAAGTCTGTATTAAAAAGAATAGGCATTCTGCATATTAACTTCATACGATTTGATGAAATCCAAATAAATTATCAAGAAACAGTTTTATTTCGCACATGATAAATCAAGAATTTAACTAAAACAAGAAAAATTAGGCATATCCTATGAAATTTTCTTCGATGTAAATATTCCTTCAAAACTTTCATTTGAAAATCTATGATAAAGTCAAATGAAGGACTTAATCAATTAATTTGATCAGACTTTTTATTGTAGTAGAATTCATCGAAGCAATTATAGTAAATGATGATCCAATTGAATTAACAAAAACTGATAGAATACTTTTGTTTAATTTGAGATGGAATAGATAAATCGGAGAAAATCCTAATCAATGAACTCTTTGAAGTACACAAGGTGACTTTTGCCGGAAATTTTTCACCTTTTTCATTGTATTTATTCAAGCATATCGTGTATTATTAGCTGATTATATGTTACGTATGAATGCTGGAGAGAAGAGCGCAAGAAGAATGATAGCTATATCATTAAGAACAAAATGCACGATAAAATTTATTTAACGTAAAAAAAATATTTGCATTGTCTAATCAAAAGTCTTCTTAATATTTCTATAAAGTACATCGAAATATAAAGCTAATCAAAGCATTGTGTGCTGTTCTCAGCTTGCTTCGTAGTTAATTATTCAAATCATTAAAACAATTTTTGCTTTATCAAGCATTTTAACTTGAACTTTTCTTATTCGATTACCTAATTTATATATTTTCTTTAGAGTACTTCTGAATTTTGTTTTCAATTTTCATACTTAAATCACACAACTTGAAAGAATTAAAATTTTTATAATGAATAGCTTTTTTTACTTACTGTTTTTTGTCTTTTCGCAAAATAAACTTTGGAAATATTTTCATCGATTAGAATTACTAAAAAGAAGTTTGATTCGAGCTATATTTATATATTAGCATTTAATGAATACCTACTATCGTCAGTATCAGCAAGCAACGTTTCAACCACCAGATTTCAATTATAAATCTATAATTCTTTTTAATTGAAAACTAAAAATAAATGATATGATTCTCATACAGAATTCAATGTAAAAACATAAAGTCAAGCAGCATCGGAAAAAAAAGTATAATGATAAATGCATCTACAAAAACAGAAAAGAAACTATAGCTAGTAATCCTGCTCTTATCTGATGATTAAAAATAAAATATCTTAGCATGATCAAAAATATATTGATATCTTCTTTTGTCAAAGATCAACTTCTTCTTCAATAACTACATTGTTTATTAGTTCTCAAAATAAATGAAGCAGTCATGCTAATAATGCTGCTTTTTCTATCTTTTATAAACTCTTATTTGTCTAAAGAATATTTTAGGATTTTCCTACCTGATTTCATTTAACAATTAATCAGCAAATACCAAATATCTTGATTGAAAAAGCAATCAAGATCTTATTTAGATATAGTTAATCATGAAAGGACAGGCATGATCTATAATTTATCTTTTTTTTGTCAAAAATCTCCCGAAAATCAGCTGCCCTACTCAACTATCTTAACATGAAAAAAAAGAAATCAACTCGTTTGTTCCGCGCTCAGTCATTAAGAGTAAAACCTATACCAAGAATAGAATGCTTACCACGTCGTTATTCAAAAACAATCATCTCAGATCTTACTTTCAGTATGAATATTTAATCAAACGGTTCTTTTTCTAGATTTGATCCAAAATTAGAAGACTTATTTAAAACTAGAGATGTGCATGATACGTTGCCTGTTGTTGTAAGAATAATCAAAATTTACTTCCAAAAACCGCTTTTCTCTGTGTTATACTAGCTATGCAGCGGAAATATTTTCTCTGAAACTCTGTCAAATGAAAGGAAGATAATCATAAAATGTCTTTTGTCAGTCATTTTACGGTCATTTACTGCGATATATAAATAAAAAAAAGAGAAGAAGGAAAGAAAAGAAAAGGTGATTGAAAATTCACGACGTACTGAAGCAAAAACAAAATGAATATATTAAGAATATGCTATTTAGCGTGTGCTTTGCGGAACTCTTAGAAGATGATTGAATTGTTTTGACAATGAAGAACTTCGTTTAAAGCGAAATCAAGGACTTAGGAAATAATGATAAAACTAAGGACAATAGTACTCGATGCTCAGTCTTTTTTCGAAATGCTTTCCAAATAAGAAAGGGAAAGTTATAATTTATAAATAGATTTTCATTCCAGACTAGTTCAATTATTTAACAACAAATAAATTATGCGTATACTGAAAAGAGTTCGCCTCTTCAATTTATTACTATGAATTTGTAACACGTTTCCGTATTCTTCAAATGAATTCTTTGGCTTGTTCAAAAACACCGAAAGCCCATTGCTACTTGAAACATTCTGTAGGGACCGATCTCTACAAAGAATAGATTACTAGTAATATTTCAGATCTACGTATTTGATGCTTCTCCCCAAAGATGTAAGTAAATTAATTGTATCCTTTTATTTTTGCATTAATAGTACAAACCGACAGATCTAACATTCTTTTCTCCAGAATAGAACCAAAATATAATAAATTATGTTCGCTAACCATTGTCTTTATGGAAAGTTTTGAATTTAAATTCGAAAATCAGTTTTTCTAGTGATTTTTCTCAAGTTCAATTGTATTCATACTAAAAAAAGTGCAGTATGCCAACTGCAATATGAACTCTTTCTGTATCAGTAGCAGTATCTCCTTCTAAGTTAACCACAATTCTATTTCTGCTATTATAATTCAAGAAAAAAAGAATTTGATATTGAACTACAAATATCTCTACAAGAACCAGAACTATGAAACACTGCTATAAATTCGTGCTCGTTTTCTTTTATAATTTTGTTTTTGATTCAAAATATCTTTGATAGTTAAGACTAGACACAGTTGGCAGATATCTTATAAAAAATAAAATACAACTCAAACGACGTGTCCGTCTTGATAATTCAAAGTCATTATGATCAATAGTAAAGTATTGCATATCGTGATCTTTTATTCAATGAAAATATATTACCTTTCAAATAAAAATGACATATTTTTAAATTAAAAAATCTTACATATCTGAATCTATTAGATTTTGCCGCTCTTTTTCAGATAAATATTTAACGACAATTCTTGAAGTAATAAATATTTGAAACTGGTACAATAAGTCGACTTCATGATAATCGATTTTATTAAAATTCACACATTTAACGATTAAAGGCATTGAAATTAGTAACTCATCATATAAATATATTTTATTTTATTATACACAAAAGAAATTCGAAATAGATTAAGAGACTACAGCACAGAAAAATTTCTATACACTGTTTAACATAAGTCTCATATAGCTGAGAGCAATATGTATCTTTGCCTAAACCGTTCAATTCGTTATTGTTTATTGTATTTTGATCATCAACGATTACTTGAAATACATACTTCAATCTAAATATTTCAAAAAAAAAACAGAAACATTAAAAGAAATAGGAGTAGAGTTTAATTTTATCAATTACACAGCGAAGTCCTTTTTCCATTGGATCAATCATAAATATTCCATTCTGAGTGAGAGTGCGATCATTCTCTTCTGATATGTATTGTGCAGCACGTCTAACACACTACAATATACAATTTCGATGAATATAATCAAAATTAAAATCAAATGAAAACCTTCTCATAATGTGTTGGCATACAAAGTAATAGTAAATAGCCTGTTAAGCAAGCACAACAATTTTCCATAAATGCTTTACAAGATAGAGATTCAGCTTCGGCATAAATTGAATTCACGTGACGTATAATATCCACAAATTTTCCTCGATCAATCTAAATCCATTGCACAGAATAAAAACTTTTATAGATTCAACAAAATTATTACTTTTCCTTCAAGTTCTGCCGGAAAACGTTCTTGAAATTTAACAGCTGTGCCCTCCGAATAATCTCGCTGAATAAATAATTTAATCGAATGTTCACTTGTTAAACGTGTCGTAACTTCCATTCTACACGAGATGATTATGAATGAATCGATGAATTGCAAACATCAATGTTTGTTTGACTTAATTATTGGTCAACAAGATTTTGAACTAAATGATACTAGATGGCGCTACCAAGCGGTTTATACAAATTGGTTCAATTATAGAGAAAAAATCTGCACAATCGTACAAAGTAAATTTATACAATGAAATACTAAAAAAAATCAAAGAGATCAATCCATATATGGTGGATACTCGAGAAAACAAGAAGATTTTTCAAGTTTTTTTTATCGACTGATAAGATGAATTCGCACAAACCGGATATTTCCTTTTTCTATTAAAGAAAACTTCTAGTCTCTAATTCACTAACAGTTACTACTTAACATATTGCTATCGAATAATCAATGATAAATATTTAGTATTTCTATTGAAAATTTTATTCTTATTTTTTAAAATGCAAATGCAAACTATTATTGTGTTACTCCAAGGAAGATGATTCTGACAATGATGCTTCTCTTGTCTATTCAATGTTTTTATTTATTGATATACAAGACTCTTGCAGCTAGAGTCGAGTCGATTTTACTCTAGGAGAAACTATCTGTCAAGTTACTTTTATCTTTAGAAGTTAGAAACTGAAATGACTCACAAATTTCAACTCGGATTCGATTCAGATCTTTGTATTAACAAAACATGATTATTGTCATCTACTGTATGCATATGAGCAATATTACATGGAAGTGTCCTCTGCAGCAGATGCTAACTGTTTATGGATCAACTAGTTCCATGTTCGACTCTGCTCTCTTCAAACAGTGAGTGATACGACAAAGAAAATAGAAAAAAGACATCAATAGTTGCAAGCATGATTACATTATCTACTGAAAAATGAAGAAATAACAGAGATATCCTATTTTCCGTCTCTTAGCAATAATCTTTTATAAGACCATAATGCTATATTATGTATAGATAAGTTACTGTTTATCGAGTATAATAGAAAAATTTCGATTTCATTCGAATCGCACTCAAGGTTTAAAAAGTTCCCATGGATTTTCGATTTCTGTTAGAAATGCTAATTCAATATTTGCATGTAATGTTATCAAAAAGTTGATTATTATTCATTGGGGCAAGTATAAACTTATACCTAAAAACATAGCAATTCATATCTAATTTTACAACAAATTTATATCTAATATAGGATGAATTTATATCTAATTTGAAAATAAATTTATATCTAATTTATCAAATAACACTACTTAACAACACCAAGTTATATACAATTAATTATTAAAGTAATAGAAAAAAGTCTTGAGGGTGCGGAGTGTGGGTGTTCTTATTTCTTTTTACACCTATACCCCACCCACGAGATTTTTTAAAATAGCTTATTTCTTCTCACTTATCGTCATTCCCAGCTCATATATACTCTTTCAATTAATTGATAAGTACTTATCAATTATAGATTGCGTTCAAATTAATTAGACAGGTCGATAAATTCATTGATAGTCATTTGTTAAAAGTGATAATATATTGAATTAAAACACAGAACACTTTTTCATTGAGATATTTAATTCATTTAAAAGATGTTGAATTACAAAATTAGATTAAACTATTTTTTTAAAGGTATCCTTTCATCAGAATAGATACTATTGTATTAAGTCAGGCAATATTGATATAATTTAGATATGGATTGCTATATTTTTAGATATTGTATTAAATGCATGACCTTATTTATTACAGTTCAGTTTAGGATTATTGATTTTTATTTTTTCTATGAAGTGTAAGTTCTTCATAGTTATGTTGTGGTTTTTATTGATCATTATCAAATGTTAATCTTAACAAAAAACAATCATCAAAAACTTCTCCTTGTGTATCTGTGCCACCATGAATAAACATGTAGGGTATAGATTTTTTTGGTTCTTGTTCATTATTTATGAATTCGACAAGGCAATATGCAAAATCAAGTCGAGATCTTGGCAAAGATCGACACAGAATTTCTGTCCATTGTTCATTACTTGCACACCATGACCAAGTATCATTCAATGCTTGACCACTACGTGACAGCCCACCAAAAATAAATAATGTTGATGTATCTTCAATCGAAACTCCACCATGTGCTGCTCTAGGCATTGGACATGATGATGATGATGATGATGATGAGTGCTCTTTCCATCTTGGTGGCTTTTCATTAATATCGATGGAATAAAGTGATGAAAAAAAAGTTCTTCCATCCATACCACCATGAAGATAAAGACGAGTATTACCAAGCGATAATAAGCAATGACCATGCCGTTGTTCAGGCGGAGAACCATGTGCTGGTACACATGACCACGTCCGAGAGACTAAAAACTCAATTCATTTTTTTGTTTATTTTTCTAAATAAATTAATAAATTCATGACAGCATACCTAAATCAAATCGATATAATTCGGCATCATCAACTGCTTTAACACCTTGAAAACCACCGCTGAATATATATAAACCATTTTGAATGCAACAACTAGAATGATGAGTTCGCGGTGATACTAATTTATTATCGTTTGGTGTCCAATTATCGATTGTCTTCGTTGAAATATTATATACATGAACATCATTAAAGTTCTTTTCTGTATTAGCACCACCAAAAATTATAATTTCTTCATTATTGTTGGATGATAAAGCAGCTGAATGCTCATAACGTCGAAGAGCTGGATCGTCACCAATCAGTTTTGTCCAAACAAATGAATCAGATGTCTTTGATGGTAATGAAAGTGAATGAATATCAGCAAAACATTCCGATGGGTTTGCACCACCAATTATATAAATATTCGATGATGAACGAGTAAATGTACTTGAATGACCAACACGAAGTTGAGGTGAACGAGAATTACTGTGGATTTCAAACCATTCAAATGGAACCAGAGATGCTAACGATGACATTTTTTTCTTTTTCAGGAAAAGAGAGAATTCAAAATTGAATTGAATTTCTATTTTTTTTTTCTTGTTGCTAAGACATTTTTGTATGGTTCTTAATATTGAACGAATGAATATCATAAATGAAATGAGACAGAACGAGATTCTAGTGACATCTTACTTGTACTTGAAAATAGAAAAAAGTTGACTTCAGAAACCTATTGTCAAAAAGTAATGTCAAGCCTTTCATTGACAATAATAAATAATTGATTCTATATAAATATTTTCCTATCAATCCGTTAATAAACGAAAAAACGAAAACTATTTTCTTTGGAATAATATTGTCAGTAGAGTTTCTCGATTTCATCGATTAAAAAAAACGAACCTAAAAATTCTGCATAAGGTAATGGATAGTTTTCAAGTTTATTCCAGTTGAAACTGAAGCATAACAAGAATGAAACAAAAAACAAACAATAAGCGCAATAACAAAAAAAGATCAAAATAAAACAAAAATGACAGTCATCCTCATGATCTTTTCTCTTTCTTCTAAATTTTCAAGTTTTCATCCGTAATATAAAAGAAAGAGAAATACATAACAACAAAAACTATAAGAACAATAACAAAATCACTTTATCCCCCAAAAACTAACAAAAAACAATGTTTTGAATAACCATAAATCAACAAGAGCAAGACAAAACAGTCTAGAAATGTACTACGAATGTGCAATACAAAGTCAAACAACCAAACTTTAATTTAATCCTGTCTTTCCACCTCGTCGTGTGCCTCGTCCAGCAGCTCCTCCATCATGAAATGGTATTGATGTCGTATGTTCATAATATGATGCTGGATAACCAGTTGATTGATAATTTGTCGGAGATGCAGCTGTTGGATATGTCGGACGAAATGTATGTGAAAATGGACGACGTTTTTTGGCTTCTACATTAATTCGTTGACTTTTCAGCAGACTTTCACGATCAGATACGATTGCTTTAGCCATTTCAATTGATTGACAAACAACAAATGCAAAATTTGCTGCACCGACTTGAGATCCTGTATTGCCAATGCGAACAAGAAGGAGGCGGCCATACGGTCGAAATAATTCATGAATCTAAATTTATGTACAATAGTTAGATATTATTATTATTATTATTATTATTATTATTCTTTACTTCTGCTTCCGTAACTTGAGCTGAAAGATTTCCAATGAATATTTCTTGATCATCCGTATAGCCAGTATGTAAATAAGCTTCTTCTCCAGTTCTATAATACCACGAATCATCATAATAATCGTTAACGTCTTGAGGATGACCACGAGGTGCTCTTGCACTTCGATTGCCCGACTTTGATGCTTTTTGTTTACTAGCTTTAGCAGCTTTTGTTCCATCTGTGACAGGTTTCGGTTGATTTTCATTTGTTGTTAGAGTTGTGTCTACTTTTTCGTTTTTCCCAATGGCATCCCGATAAGATTTTGGCTTTGATAATTGCTCAGTTTCTTGATTTTTCTCTTTTTTATCAACAGGTGTAGCTGAAATTCTGACATTAGCGTTTCTATCTGTATTTGTTCCGGATTTATCTTCTTTCTTTTTATTTGTGATATTATCTGAAAACTGAATGTGTGCTGCTGCTGCTGATGAACTTTTTGATGTTGACTTTGTTGAAACAGCGCCGAACGATGTTTCTGAAATGAATTGTTTAATAAAAGTTACAGATTTTGAAAGTTTTCGTTTAGATGTATAATTAGATCCAGAAAAATTAATGTAGCAAACGAAAAAGTTTACACGATCCCTTGAAAATAATACTGTTAAAATTAATACGCTTAAAAATAAGACAAGGCATTCCGATGCTAATTATTTGTGGATAGATGATGACTCAAACTTGGAATTTGTTTTCTGTCACAACATACCTGGCAGCTTGTCATCTATTTATCCATTAATAAATTATGGAACAAGTCTAACATAAGAAGTTATAATCAACATTTTATACTTTTTCTAAATTAAAATTTACAAGCTATTTTTTTTTGTTTGAAACTTAGTTGATTAAGAATTAATCTTTAAGAAAATTGAAAAAAAATGACATCTGTATCAATCTTTTTCCGTAGTTAAAAGCCATATTTCAATGGAAATTGCCTTGGTTCTTATTACTGTACGTAGGAGTATCAAAGATTGAAATCAGTTGTAGTTTCATATATGAAAAGGCGAGTAAAATAGAATCTTACTGAAAGAGTTCACGTTCTAAAAAAGTTTTATCCAGAGAGTTTGTAACTTGAAAATAGGAACAATATTGTTTACGAGAAAACAAAGAATGATTCGAAATACTTGTAAGGTTTAATGAAATTAGTGAACTGTGAATATGTATCTTTAATCAAGGCTTGTGTAGAAAACGTCAGTTTGTGAAGTTTCAAGTTGAAGAAAAGTGATATTGTTTGACCTTTTCTCGATGTTGACTATATTTGAATGTCTCACACATAGTAAATTATATAAAGGTTTCATATCTATGAAACATGAACTTTTTGAAAATTTTTATTTTATCCATGATGCACTGAGCATGTCTATTTCAAGTAACGATGAAAATCTGGACAGAAAATATAGAAAAGTTTCTTTAATTGGCACCACCGACAGTTCTCAGTATATTTTAATGTTTACTCGTAGTTAACTAATCGTAAAACAAAAATAAACTATCAGTATTTTATGTCAAAGGAACATCAACTTGTGACATCCACCTGATTGATGTTTATCTCATTCGCTTCTTTATGAACATCTAAAACAATGAGCAAATGTATGTATAAATACTGTTGAATTTAACATTTTATACAAATATCGTTTTTAATCGGCACTAAAACTTATTCTCTAGTCAACTAAACTTGATAAAGAAAAATGAACTGTGCATATATATATAGTCAGAGAGAATATGAAATTCTACTTTTAGTTAGTTACTTTTTCAGTGACTTTGATGTGGACTCATATTGACAAGACACGTTACGTCAACATGTTCTCCGTTGTTAGTTGTCAGTGGAAAGATAACTAGATTTTTTACTATCTATCTAGTTATGCTTGAAAAGAATTCTCATGTTTTTCTCTCATTAGATCAATAGTATTAAAGTGCTATCATATAAAAAGCTTTTCTATTCGAAGAGAAAAAGGAAGAAAAGATCAAACAGTCTGATGAAATCTCAAGAACAAAGCTTAGTATCATGCGAACATTTTTCTTATATAACTGTACTATTGATAAAGATTGAACTTGATAGACAATGATTTTAATCATTAACTATTGATCTATAAATTAATCATAAATTTCCGAGCTATTTATGTAAAAACCCAGAAAATTCTAGAAAAATTAATTTAAATATATTCAAACACTTCATAGTAATCTAGTCTCATAAAATTAAGTATTTCTTTTCAAAAGTATAATTATTTTACGTAAACGTTATTTCTAGCTCGACCTACTTCTTGATTGATTCTATATTAAAATCATTCAATATCGAACAAAAAGGTTTAACTAATAATTAATAAATTACCTTCATTAGCATATGCTGTTGTTGGCGAAGATATCTTCGTGCTCGTATTATCTATTGTCGGAATCCATACTGTATCATCTTGATATCTAAAAATATCGTTGTGTACATAGTATTTTTGTTTAGCATCGACTGCTGGTGCCAAAACAAATGTTTGAACAAAACGTTTCATAATTGGTGTTTGATTATCAATTATTGATGTTGAAGATATTTCTCCACAAACTTGTACAACAACTGATGCACCAACAGTTGAATGACAATCAACTTGACGTATTTTAACATGACGTTGTTTCAATGATAATTCTTCAATACGCTTAGCTATATTTTCTAATCCAGTTACAGTTGTATTCGGATCATCATGCATAAATGTTGATGATGATGAATAGAAACGGTGTAACGATTCAGGATGTTCATGCAGGAGACGATAATATTGAACAACAAAGGCTTTACCTAATTGCTGTGGTGATACATCATTCGAATTACTTGCGGCGGTTGCTGATGGTGGGGATGATGACATTCTTACCATTATTTAATCAGCAATAGAAAGAAAAAGTAACTAATTAGATTGGATATATTACCGATAAAAACATATAGAATATCTAAAACAAATAATCAATTCATTTAAGCTTAAATTTATTTTATTTTTATTTTCAATATTTGAAAATGATCCAAAGATAATATTATCTATATCACTTTGTTAAGTACACTATTCTTTCAATACAAAAATATCGATCAAGTTTGTTAATTTACTGCAGTATAATCACTTTTAGATTCGAATTTAGTTTTGAAACATTGAAATGCAGCTGATTTTGTTCATATGTGAGAGCATCCTAAAACATATTTTTGTAATTATTTTTTTCTATCACAATTTTATGATGAATAGAGATTTGTTTAATTCTTCAAATTTACCTTAATAGAAAATATATTTTCTTGAGTTAATTAAAATAAATTTTAAAAATAGAATAATAATTGATTTACTTCGGTTAGTATTGTTTAGTTTAATACAAATAAAATTTTGGTGTAACCTTAACATGATTGAAATGGTAATCAATCGGTTTTTGAACTTTTTTCATTTAGTCTATGTTTATGAGAAATTTCCTGAGAAATATTTACGAAATATATCGATACCATTTAACAAATCTCAATTTTTCATCTCAGTTGTTTCGTTTTCGACTATCTTCAACATATACTTGAATCTTTATTTTGTCTGAATTGATAAATTTGTGAGAACAAAAAAAAGAAAGATTATAGAAAGAAAATTTTCGTGTATATTGATGAAATATATTTAGGTTTAAATCTTCTATTAAAAATGATTATCCATTCAATCATAGAAGGAGTAAAAGAAACATAAAGTGAACAGCAGCAACACATCATTAATAACATAGATCGGCTGCAAATATCTCAAATCATAATATTAATTAGAGTTAACAACGATAAACTTTGGCATGCAAATTTCCATAATAATTTTCTTATATTTTAATACTTTAAGTAGTTTCATTCGATATTTCTAGTCGATTCTATAAAAAAAGCACACGACAAAATCTTAATAAACATTATGAATACAAGTATAATTTATGTTTTACAAATCAATTATTTTCTCGCTTCAGAATCACATACTTATTTTCATATTAATTAAAAAAATGCGGAAGCATCGGATTTGCATCCGATTGTTATGTGTACTTCAAAAAGCGAAAATGTACATCCATTTTTTTCTATAAGACATAGATCTCATCAAGATGCATCCCTTCTCGCTAAATTACAAGGAGAAAATACAGGCATGCTAAGTTAGCATGGACCGCACTGTATGCAACTCTATCCAGTGATCACTGACTCTACTCTCAGCATGATATAATATCTTTAGAGATCACAGAAATTGAGCTCAGATTCGTGCTCAGCTTCGAAAACTGGATAAAAACAGTTCTTTTTGAATGGTTTTGTGTTTGTATCTAGCAGGATTACGATCGTAAGCAACCTCATGAATTTATAAAAGATATATGATAGATACAGGCATCAGTATTTTCATAATAAATCATCAATAGTAATAGCTATCGAGTTCGGGTTTTTACCTTTCGATAGTCTTTTTGACTAGCTACAAAACCAGGCATTTGAGAAACCCCCAAACTGCTGGTCATCTGAAACATATCTAGGCAATTTGGTTTCAGATGCAGTTTTTGTGTATTTTGAGACCTTTTTCAGTCAATGTGTCGTTAAAAAGCTACGATTTTTTTCAAAACTAATATCAGATTCAAAATCAGCGTTAAAAACTGAGTCAATTTATATATGTTGTAGATAATTCTGAGAAAAAAAACGTTTTTTTGAAAAGTCCCTGTACTCCCCCACAGGGATGGTCTGGTCAATAATGACAATTTTTTCGATAACTCAACCATTTCTTGACGGATCCTTCTCATCTTCGAACTCGACTGAGACATTGATGAGGCTGAACTGTGTAGAAAATTTCATCATGATCTAACTCTCCTTTCGAAAGCTATCGTGTAAACGGACGGCCGGACACACTGACCGATTCTAGAGCGTACTCACTTTTTGAGTACACAAAAAGACGTTTCCCATATTTCTAAGTATTAAAAACTACTTAAAACTACAGACAATCAAAGGCAATCAATGACAATCTAGGCAATCAGACAATCAGGTCCCCCTCCCCCGTTGGGAAAATATGATCGCATACATTTTTCAATAAAATATAGTATATGTTAGCGATCATACAAAGACTGTGTGCTGGAACATATTTTTTCACTATTCTTATAAGTAATCCTCCAGAAATACAATAAGGAGCCATTTATAAAGCTTAGATGTCAGAATGTCCATATACGATGTATCGAGACGTCAATGTGAAGATACCATTAAAGTAACAAAATTAGAGCATTCATCTCTACTCATAAGCACCGAAACCAATCGATCTCCCTTCGTTCTTTCCAATCAAGTACATACTCTAAGAATTGCGAAGTTGAGCTTCTTCAATGTATTTTTCTTAGTGGTTTCGGTCCTAGAGGAATATCTGAGGATACTAGTAGCATTCTTTGGGCAATCATACGTTTATCTGAGAATTGAAGAAGTATGACTGCTGACACCAGACGCATCTCTGAGAGGTACCTATGAGGATGCTAGAATTATGCCAAAGAATGGTTCCAGGATGCATGAGAATAAAAAACATCTCTGTGGAAGCTACAAACATCGGTCATATGGATCTGAAAACTGGTTTCGATCCTGTGGGGATAGAATTTTGGAATATTTGTTGTTAATTTTCATGGACCGGGAGTAATCACTTGAAAACGTAGCTCTGGTAGACGTTTTGCTCAAAGAGTTATTCGCTATATTTTCATATTTATTATTTTGTTTCAGCTTAGAGCCAACGGTTTGGCTTTTGGTTAATGATTCTGAAGACACTGCATATGTGCAAGATCATTTTTCTTCAATCGCGTGACTAGCCTCAATATCTCTTCTAAAAGTAGTCGTACTTCGGCATTTCCGAAATTTATATACCATTGAAGTGATGCTTGAGCAAACACTGATTGAAAACCATTTATTGGGATCCTGCATTAGTCAAAAAAAATGCGCGCTCTTAGAGGATTCTGTATACGGAAGAAATACACCTGAAAAAATATTGGAGCAGGACAAAAGTTGCTTACATTGCTTTTAGATCTAGTACATGCGTATAAAGACTTACTGTTATTGCTAATTTATTCAAATCATTGGTACTATGTATTCGTTTCTCTCACATTATTAAACTCAGTTATCAGCGAGACAGCAACGTGATGGTATGACAAAAGAACGGAACAAAACGATAATCTTCCTCCAATGGAGTCGAACCAACGTCTTCTGCTTTCCAGGCAGCTGTACTAACACTATACTAGAAAGGAGCGTGTATTATTCGTTTGTTCCGCCTTAAGATTGAAGGGGAACACTTTGGTCGTAACAATTGGCATTAACTAAATATATATATATATATATACTCAATCAATCGCACAGATAATCAAAAGATGACTTTTTGTTGAAGCAAAATCACAGAGAGAAGCAATACATGTTTAATTGCAACTGAGGAAGGAACCGAGGCTGGGGAGCAGAAAGAGTTATTATCAAAAAGTCAGGTGCCGGAGATCCCCACTTGATAGACAGGCTACAATCATCGCTGAGTACGCTACACGAACCTCTGACAATCTTGCAGGCATCGCTGAGGGAGCAAGAAACATTATTGGTGATGCGACAGACATACCAAGCGAAATGAAAAGCATGCCTGGCGATGCTTGGAATCATGCCCAGGAAACATGGTCGAATGTTTTGGGGCTATGGAATCATAGCTAAAGAGGACAGAAGCATGACGCAAGTTGCCAGTACGATCGCTGAAAATCCTAGAAGACTGATTGATGATTCCTGAATCTCCAGCCATAAAGTAAGCATCCAGAGGAATGCTACTGGTATTTGCATTTATACCGCTACTATCATCAGGTAAATCACAGCATTACCACGCATGCTGCTGGCTTCCTTGGGAATGCTTGCACCATCCGAATATGAACTTCTACTATCTTGAGACATGGTCTTAGTATCCACGGACTTACTTATAGCATATTACTAGTGTGCCGATATTGATTGCACGCTTCGATGATTCTCCTTCCTCTTCCTTCTGTTCTCTTTCCATTGGTGTAATATCTCTCTCTCTTGTCTCTCTTCTATCTCTCTCCTATATATACGTGTGTTATGTATGAAGTTGGGACACTCTAGAGATGTCAGATGACACAATATACCATCATGTCGACGGGCATAGGCGACACTCTCTAGTTGTGTCGTTACACTCTGGATATGTGAATAAACGAATAAACATCATTACCTAGAGTAGCGGTAAGCTACTCCACCTCTATCCAGTTTGTCATTACGATATAGACTCAACTGAGTCTTATTAATCGTTACAACTAGAATCTTCAGAGATAATTTCGGATATCGTCATTGATGATTCTGATTACCTTACTCATGCCACTACCATATTAAGGCATCCTTTAAGAACTCTTACTTATATCTTATTGTATTCAAGTCATTGTGCATTAGAATAAGAGAACAAAACAACTCAAATTCCGCAACCTTTAGGGTAAAATCATATTTAGAGGGATTAACATAATTGGTGGCTATTATATGAAATTTCTGCAAGCAGTGTGACCAACTGGGCGTAAAAACGTCGAAAAGCAAAATATCGACGTATAAACTTTCCAAATGTTTTTTTGAGAATGCTAACTGGAGAAAGGCATGCGCTATTGCATGGAATAATGTTAAGATTCTAACACAGCTCAAATGCAAGTAAAGAGAAAAAAAATTTCAATATGACTGTTTTATTTTACCAACTGGAAATGATAAATGAAGTAAGTATTCTACAGCATTTAGGACACCAATCATAATATCATTCGCCATTATGATCCATACGCCATTGAATAGTAATTTTTGTAAGTACTTTTCGCTTGCTCCTCAACTGGCACTAAACTGAACACGTAAATCATGAAAATGATTCTCATCACCTTGTAGCAATTTTACAAATGGAATAGCTAAAGATTTCGGTTCAATTAAGCGCAATGAAGACATTGCGACTGTAGCTATGACAATATTATCTGGTACTGATTCATTTTAGTCATAGCTTTCTCACCATCATGCAGTACTGTACACTTAAATCGTACCAATCAGTGCGAATATGTACCTAGAATTTTAGTAATAAAGTAGGTCTTTCTTCAATGCTTTTGGTTAATTTATATCAAGTTTTATTCATCACTGTTGCTACTGGTTATAAATCTAGATTACTAGAATTATAATAAAAACTTCAATGAGCTTTTCTTGATTAGAGTCACCATTACTGAAGACATAGCTTTTTCTGATATTTTTCCTTTCGATCTGTTCCAGCACAATGTACAGTCAGCTTTGAGTAATTTCTTGTGAGTTACAATTATGGTAAAACTCATTACAACGTATAATGTGATAATGCCATCACTCAAATTTGAACGCAAGAGGACAAAAATGACAATTTTGATCTGAATAGCCTTGAGGAATTACCGCTATAGAAGTATTTCATGTACTATAACAATTAGGAAACTGAAACGCTTGAACCCCCAAACCCCGGCAGATCGGTTTAGCTTATCTCAGGTTCTGAGTCGGAATCTACAAAACCATGAGACTACAGTTCCCTAATAGATATTTTATTCATGTGCAATGTGTGTGGGTGGATCCAAACTGTTGGGCTTACCCGAATTTCACCAATAAGACTTTGGCCAACTGGATATTCACCAATGGCGAAAGTTCGGTAGTGCATTGCTGAAAGTACAGTGGACTCTCACTAATTGAGAAGAGTTCGATGAATTTTTACCATTTGTCACAGAAGAACATAAATGTTGGATATGAGCAAGGAGGATGGGTACTAGTATATATCTCGGTGCTGTCTATTAATCTTCATGTTACAAATTTGAATACACATGAGACTCGCCAATTGGCGAAAGTCTTATTGGCGAAATTCAGGAATTCCAACTGTTGCCTGTATAATGCAATACTCTTTTTCGATCATATTCCACAAAAAAGCTGCCAATACAAAGGAAAAATGTTTCATTTTATGTTTCAACAAAATTTTTTAAGATAAAATTTCGTTCAAATTCCATCTGCTGAGAGCGATGATACCAATATTGAAAGTTCTTTTCACGGTTTATTCCTGAGACGACTACACTTTATGTACTTTTAAATTGGCATTAGTAATCATCGTGATATTGGAAAACTAAATGTTAAAATGCGATTCATTATTTCGATCTTGTGTTCCAACAAGCATTGAAGAAATGATTATAATTGGCTAGTCACTTTTCAAAATATTAAACAACTGTATACGTATATATAACAGAGTTTAAAAAACCACGGTTGGCTTAAAAATTGCTTATTCTGTTTATATCCGGTCTCATAAATCGATAACTCTATTAATCTATTCTGTTATTTTAAATAGAATTTAGTAACTTACAATTTGAAATAATGCTAAGTAACCATTAAGAACGTTGTCAAAATTTAGGCGTGAGTTTTCCCATGTAAAATTTTTATTTAAGCAATCAGTTTTATTCGTTACATTTTCTGATGCTGCAACACGATCATGTGTACCAACATAAACACATTTATAAAATTTTCCAGCAAATAATTGTACACCCATAATCGAAAATATTAACCAAAATACAAGACAAACAAGTAAAACATTAGAAATCGATGGTATGGCACCAAATAATGCATTGACAACAATCTATTTGAATACAAAACAATTTATTATTTCACGCAATTATTTTCATACTCGAATTCCTGCAAATTTTGATAATGCCTTTAATGGACGTAAAGCTCTTAATGTTCTCATTGATTTAAATGCCGGAATATCAGCTACACCAAACAAATGAAGACCAGTTCCAAGAACGCTAACAACAACAATAACAAAATCTAATATATTCCAACCATCTGTAAAATAATTTTTAATTCCATATGCAAACCATTTCAATATTAATTCCAGTGTAAAAATAATCGTAAAAATCTTGTCGAATATCTCTAAAACTTCAGAAAATGTTGGCTGTTGTCGAGTGTGAACATCTTCTAAAGCCTTTTGTCAAAATAAGACGAATTGTTTTCGGAATTTTGTTTTATCTATAATAAACTTACTAAAGTTATACTGCTACCTACTATACTAACAATAATAAACCATTCGAAATACCGATGTTCAACTAAGCTAAAGGAATGTCTACGAATAGTTGTCCATCGCTCGTGAATACCTTGTGGAATACATTTAGCACAGCAACAAAAATGCTTCAATATCATTTTAGGGCAGCAAGATGGTGGCGTATAAAGAATACTCTGTGTTGGATGAAATTCTATAGTTTCATCATGGATTGGTTGCTCTTCAGTGCCTTCATGTGTTGTTGACAAATCATGAATTAAAGGTACTGCGAAGTTAATGTCTTCTGATTGATTAAAGTTTGCTGAAGGAATATTATTAACTAGTTCTTCTGCAGTAGAAAGTGGCTAAAGAACGAAAATGAAATCAAAGCGAATAATAAATAAATGATTTTAAAAATTGATTATATGTTACATTTTCATTATTCTTATTTTCGACATCAGCATCTTTTTGCCGTTGTTTTTTTCCACGAAAAAAGTAAACAAGATTTTCAATTAACAAATGAAAAAATCGTTGGATACGATCAATTGCTTCACCAATTTTATCGTCTTCATCCTCTTTTTCAGTTAAAACATTTGAATCAAATGAAGCCAGTAAAAGTGCCAAAAATAAATTTAATATCTATTAATATAGGAAATTCATAGAAATGGTTTTTATTAAGAACTCTTTCTATAATTCAATCCAGGTGAGAAAAACATGACAGAAAACGCGTAGCATGACTTGTCTTGAGGGTGTGGGTGTGGGTGTGGGTGGGTGTGATGTCTATTCATCCACACCCACACTCTCAAGTAAGGAACTTAAAAAGGTTTCGAAGAAAAAAGGATCTTCACTTGGGTACACGGTAAGATCCTTTAAAGGTTCCGTTCAATTTTTCATTCTTTTTTTTTGAAACTTTGAACACATTTGCAAGCTTTTTGTCGTGTACCGAACCTTTTTTCGAGGTTCCGTAAAGTACCTATTTTTTTACAATGAGATCATGTCTCACAAAAGAAGAAAAGTTTGCGAAATTCTTACTCATTAAAAAGAAATTTCTTCAGTCATATATTACGTACCACAAGATTACCAAGGAAAAATGTAAGCAAAAAAAATGGAACACAGGGCCATCCAGCACATTCAAGACACACCCACATTGATTCGATCCATTCACCACATAAGACACGAAATACGATCCTTTAAAATTAAAATTAAAAGTCATTCTTGTCTCTACTGAAACTTATTAAATAAGCTTACATAAATGAATGAAAAAAGTCAAAAAAGTTCCATCTTGGCATATCTTTGCCAAAATTTTCTCCATATTTTTGACCAAATAACTATAAAAAAATTAAGGATAAACTCATTCGAAATATCATTCGCATTACCTGCATTCCCACGACAGCAAAAATAAATATTATAATAATGAGAACCAACGTTAAATTTGCTAAAGCTCCTATTGATTTACCAACAATGGATATAAGACGATTCAATGTTGACCAAGATTTAGCCAATTTAAATATACGCAACTTAACAGAATATAAGATAAGATAAGATAAGAGTTCTATTATAATTACTTACTAATCGAAACGAACGTAAAACACTTAAACCTTTTACGTGAGCAAAACATAATTCAATAAGACTGACTGTAACAATTAATAAATCAAATACATTCCATCCATTTTTTAAATATTTAGATGGTGTCAGTGCAATTATTTTAAGTGTAGCTTCAACCGCAAATACAGCTGTAAAAACATAATTGCCTGTTGTTAAAATTAGTGTCATTGTTTCACTCTGGCCATGATGGTCAAGTGCCAAGAATAATGTATTTAATATAATACATATTGTAATAAATAAATCCATAAATGCATCCAGTACAATAAAAGCAACGGCGGCCTGTAAAAAGACGCATGGTTATTTTATGACTTAGCTGTGAATAGAAAGTATTTATGCTTATAAATCACCTTCATCAACTACTTAGAAAAAATTCGTTAAATATCTAATATCTTGCGAACGATAATAAAATGAGAAACTTCAATTTTAAATAAGTATATTGTGACCGGGCCGACAAAAACATAAAGCATCCACAATGAGACCTCTCGAGTATTCATTGCCTTCAACATTGTCAGTATTGCTATTGAAAATATCTATATTGTTGAAGGACAATATTTTGAAGAATTGTGAATCGATTTTTCTAGAGAGTCATGTAAGGTATCTTAAGACCCTATTTTCCCCATCCTTGAAACCAATATGTAATGCTGGTCAGTGTTTCACATATATTATTGCAGTATCATACTTCAAATTTAGTGTTGAGAAATTGTCTAACCAGAGAAGTTCTCTCAATTAACGAATCGGTTTTTAAATGGAGACAATGTGCATCATGCAGACCGTAATAAACAATGCATTTCTTGGAAACAACTGAAAATCTAGACTTATTTCTTCGAAAATACTCTATTATTTGTGGAATCAATGCCTCACTCCTACTCAGAAGTATCAAGAAACCTAGTTTCTGAATGTTGAAGTTATGTCATATTCCCATTAAAGCGAGCGATAAATCTGTTTAAATACGAAATATCTATCGATTAAGAGATATGAAACCATTGTCCCAAACGTGGAACGTACATTTTAAAGTTGAGGAATTTTAGTGAATTTGGTGTAATGACCTTGTTACACCAAAACAACTTCAAATCCTCAACTTTTAAATATACACTTAATTTTGGATTATAGCGACAATAAGGTCTAAACATCTGTTGTGATGATATTATGATGCATAAGCAATCAATACATTATAATTTAATAGAACGTACTTGAATCTTTTGAAATATTGCCAGTTTACAGCTCCATTCACAACAATAAATTCGTACAAGTCTGATAAACACTCCACTTGTATTCGTTGCAGCTGTATCTGAAATGATGATGCTCATATGCCTTTTATAAAAATACTGTAATTGCTGTTAATGTTCATGCATAGATGATTGCAAATCATATTCAACAAATCAACAGTCTTGATCATCATTACAACGATCGACTTTGTAAAATATGTTTCACTCTCATCGATAATCAATCGAAAACAAGCACATGCAAAACCATAAACATGCATGAACATGATATCATTGAAATAATATGTATTTTTATGTTGACTTAAAGAATAGGGATTCAAAAGGAAAGAAAAAAAAGGAAAACCTTTATAAAGAAGGCATGGAAAAGTTAATCAATGCAAATTTTATAGGATACATTACAAAAATACTCACTTTTTGGTAGAAAACTTGTTCTATTCGATTCCTGAGCAGATAATATTTCAGTAGTTTGAACATGTTGGACATGAGGTTCGGCTTGATAGAGCTTTAAGATAAATTTAAAATTTAAATTTAAAAGTATTTTCACTTTACTGTAATAGTCAATCGATTATCATTTTGCCCGAGATCTGCTAGATCAGAACAACTAACTACTAGTTCGCTTTTTCTATCTTCATCTGTTGAATTATTTTGTGTTTCACGAAAGAATGGTATTGTTGTGGCACCAGCTATTAATTTATCACATTGAAATGGTGATGGTGATGCTTGAAATGATTGTTTGTGACTTAGTTTCTTTTTCTGAAAGTTCTGTTTTTATTTTAAAAATAGTTTTTAATTATTTACTTTTCCATTTTGTTCAAGTTCAATAGGGAAATCAGGATGTAAATTTGTATGATTTGAATCTTCAAAACTTCGTCTATTTTCAACATATTGTTCATTATCAACATGCAAAAGTGCATGAGCTTCTAATACTTTTCCTTCTTCTTCCTTTTGTATTTCCAGTTCATCATCCTTTCTACGTCGCTCACGCTCTTTATTTTCAGCTTCAACTAGTATTTGTTCTTTAAGATAGGACATGGAAACAGTGGCTAGTATTAAATTAACCAAATAAAATGACCCAAAGAAAATGACAACAACAAAAAATACAGCATGATAACGACCAGCTGTTGACAATACCTAGATTCAAATATAATAATAATAATTTATTGAATTCTTAGGTTTTTTACCAATTGATAAAGATTTTCCCAATAATCTTGTGTCATTAATCGAAAGCATGAAAGCATAGCCCAACCATAATTATCAAAACTATATCAAGAGAAATGTACATGAGAATGAAATTGAATAAAATCTACCTAGTATATCCAAAATTAGGGCTAAAAACAGCAAAAATTTATTAAATTAATGATTCACAATGAAAACTTACTTCATGCCTCGATCTTTCCAACAAATATAACCAGCAGGACATCTTACGGTTCCACTTGCATTGCCACAAAGGAGATAATCTCCATTTTCTTTATACCAATAAACTATAAAAAGAAACATACAAAACTAAATGTCAAGATTATATATATATACGGTTATTGTATGTTGCCTTCCAACTCCTACTCTTCACCTTTTCAGATGGTTTCGGAAGAACAATATATCAGATAATTTTGAAATGTTGATGACAGACAGATCATCATGGATAAATAAAAATTTATCGTAGATCCAAACTTCCCAGATGCTGCCTCGTATACGGTATTGACATCGCAGTACATCCTATTTATGCCCTTGCTTCATCAATATACTGCCTTTGGTCGAGTTGAAATCTGTTTTACAGTGTAAGCCTCTCTCTGCTTTTTCTTTTTTCAAACAAAAGAACAAAATATCCAAGGTAGGGTAAAAACTGTACGCTTTTTTAACACATATTTTTGTGTAAGAGCAAATAAGAATCAGAAGAAAATATAAATTGCAAAAGTATCCAGTATATAGGTAGGAAATTTCACGACAACATAATTGAATGTGCCTCAAAAACAGGGGCATTTCTAAACTTTTGACTATAGCAGAAAGGTTTTTGAGAAAAAGACGCAATAATACACAGTGTGCACTATTTTCGTTTTGTAAATCTAATTGCTTTTCTTATTCTTTTAAACTTGAAGATAACTTTTAGATCTCAAACTAAAGCTAGACATATTTGACTTTCCATTCACTCATTCATAAACCTTACAGTTAATAGGCCAATTTATTGAAACGATAATTTGAACTACCGTCTAACGAGGGAACTACTTCAAGGAAAATATTGTTTTCAGTTCGAACTCTTTATAAGAGAGAGGTCCCAATGCGCTATGGCAAGTCTTATAATGGTTAGCATTCTTGGACTTCTTCTCTTAAGCTGCAAGGATTTTATGCGGATTTTAGCATCAAGAATGGTAAGAACATGTGAAAGACTAATTTTTTCTGGTGCAAATTTCAATTTAGAGACAACTACTTCAGAATTTATTCGTAGCACATTTAAAAGAAATTCTGCAACACTCATTATTGAAATTATTTTCGCGACAGTTAGGATCATCCCTCTTGATTTTTTTTGATTTTTATGATGATTTGCTTAAAACAATAGATTATCTAGCTACTTATAATTTATGATTCTTTTAAGAAAAGCTGCTAGGGTGATCCATGCGGGTTTACAAATGTGAAGTTCGATCAAGCTGATTCCTAAAGAATGTTTGCCACGGTCTGTAAGGGGGGCTGGGAACTGAATACAATTTTCTACCCTCATACTTTAATACTCCTTTTAGATCGTGTTTCACGAGAACATGTAAAACTTTTATCGAATCAATGACACGAATATGATTCGAATCGCTATTACCCAATTTTTAAGTTCAAGTCATGTCAGAGTCATTCAAAAATTGTGATTGAAGCTCATCCAGCTCTTTTATTCATCAACAATGTCTGTGTTTATACCGAAATGTGTACTAAGTAATCAATGACAACTGTATTTCTGTTCAGACTTAGCTTTTTAAATTTTTTTTCACATATCCGTATGATGTATTTAATGGCACGTGAATTCTTCAAACCTTATGATCCCCATATAACAGTATCAACATCATATATTTTTTTAATGGACCTAGAAATCCATGACTTTAATTATAGATTTTCTTGTTTTGGTTTTGAATGGATACAATGACAATCAAATATAAATGAATGTAAGTTTCATTACATTGGTCATTCATGAACAAATGTCTCATTAATACAAGATTAAAAAAGTCTTATCTATCGTTTCAAAAACCTAGTTCCAGCTCATCATGATTTATTCCATGAAATGATTTCCTCATTAGAAAATAGAAGCTATAGACATGATTCAAATTTATAATAAATTCCCTTACGAGTACCGATTTCGATCCTGATTTACTCTCATCAATTCAGTCTTCACTGTCCAAACTAATACAGGATAATCAGCTGACCAGTTTCGATCTCAAAATTTTCTTTTATCAATAAATTAATCGGAAATCTGTTTGGCTAATCTTAAAGAAAACAATTTCTCAACATACTTTCATTATCAATTTTTGTCAAATAGGATTCAAATGACATATTAAATCCTTCACTGTACGAGTTTGTATTATTTACAAACGAGTCATAACTCGGTACACATTTTTGTCGGAGAGTACCCATATAAAGTTGTAATCCAACCTATAATAAAAAATAACAATTTACACAATATATTTTTCTTTTTAAGTCTCAAACCAAAGCAAATATAGAAAGAATAAAAATCGATAAAACCGACACATCTCGTAGAGCAATAAACGATTGTATCAAAGCATTAACAATAGTTTTTAACCCTAAAGTCAATCAATTAATTCATTATCTATAAATATTAAAAAATATACCAGGTACAATGGCAACAGTTTTTAATGCTCTTAATACACGGAAAGTTCGTAATACTGCAACGTTTCCTAGATGGACAAAAAATGTTATATATCTAAAGATAATCGAGAAATAAATTTAAATCATTTTTCTTTGAAAATACATACGCAAGCACAATTACTATGAAATCCAACCAATTCCATGGATCACGTAAAAATGTATGTTTTTCTAGAATGAATCCTCTTGCAACACATTTTATTAAAGCTTCAACTGTGTAAATTGCTGTAAAAATATATCTATTTGTTTCGAATTGCAGAAAAGAACATAATACTGCAAAGAAGAATCTAAAAAAATAGTACCTACTCATTCACTTCTGGTGCATTTTTAAGTGTCATAAATACACAATTAGTTAAAATAGTAATCATAACCAATGTAAGAAAAAGTGAATGTGTTAATATACGTATAGCTATGCGCCGAAAGCAATTAAATGGAGAAAATAAATAACAAGCGCGTGTTGAACTAAATCGATATATTGTGTTATTTGCACTAATAACCATAAATCCCTACGATTAAGAAGAAAACAAAATAATTTTTTGTTTATAGTACGATTAAATTATTGATGATGCTACATACATATTCAACACGATAATACTGATCAATTTCTTCAATAGGTTTTCCAATAAGTTTAGGAGGAAATTTATATTGTAAAATTAATGGTAATGTTTCTCCAGTGGCCAATTCTTTATTAGGCTTTCGTTTAGAAGCATTTGCTGGATCTTTTGATGATTTATTTATAAGATGATGGTCATTAATGTTGTTTTTGCATAGTGTTTCCTCTGATCGTTCAGAAGTAATACGTTCAGCTTCTTCTTGTCGATAACACTCAATACGTTGAAGTGATTCGTGCGTGAACTCGCGAAAGACAATCGAGCTGTAGTCCATTCTAATATAAGCAATCTATTTCCAATAATTTATATAGGAATGTTAATCTGACTACAGTTGAGTGAGTTTGGTTCACTGGCAACTCTATAGACTGTAAACACGAGCAATTCTAAAAAAGAAGGAAAACTACAGGTTTTCGTTGTTTGAATTTCGAGAAAACCATTTATCTTCGATTAGTAAGATTCAAAGATATTTAAAGATAATAATATCTAGGTCAAATAATCAGATAATAAGCTCTGATAAGATTCTTTCTCTAATATGATTTGGTATTGTAAGATGCGACGAAAACTCAAACGAAAATCTTAGTCTAAAAATCTGACCATAATTGATATTCTACGATTCTTGAAATGTCTTGATGTCTTGTTAGATATAAATGTAAAATTATAGGAAACATTAGATAATGGTAAGATCTTTCAAGAATGTCATAATAAGTATTAACATAAGATTTATGAGACTACGACTTTTTGTTCGATTGCATCTGCTTTTACCATATCTTACCCATTTCGTCAAAATCGCAAAAGTTTTGATGATTTATCGCGATTTGCAGAAAAGTTAATGATTAATTGCGATTGATCATCGACTTTTTGAGTAATTCAGATATATCGCGATTAATCGTCGATTTTTTAGTGACCCAGACGTATTGTCATAAATCATCGACTACTGTATTTTACACAGCACTTAAAGAAAAGTGTATATATTTTAACAAATTCATCTTTTCACAACACAATATCCTAACCTAATGAAACTTTATAAATGAGATAGTATAATTGAGATACTCATGTGTACCAAGTTTTTGATCAAAATCCAGCAATATGGTTCTTTTCTGAACCTGAATTCTAACGAGGGCATCAACTAAAAGTCGCTGTCTCGGTCAAATCTAAACAACAGCAGGAATTCTTTGGAGGTTTCGCTAGTCTAGTGGTTCCTATATTTGAGTAAAATATAGAGGCAGCAGATGCGGTTTACCATGAAATGTTCCTTCGCAAGAGCATAAGTTTCGGGATGTGGGTATAAGTATAAGGGTATAGATATAGGGGTATATGTATAAGATTATAGTGGTAAGGGTATTGGTTTAGGCTTAGGCATAAATGTGTGGATATTGGAGGATAGGGTTGAGGATATAGGGCTAAGGGCATAGGGTGAAGCGGATAGGTATAGATGCAAGTATAAAAATATAAACATGCCGATATAGCTATGTTAGTATAGGTAGAGAAGTATATGATTATAGCGATAAGGGTATATATTTGAGGATCCAGTCATGGTAATATAATAAATGAAAATTTAAAATGCAGTGAAATGTATTAAAAGAAATAATGAATGAAATTACATGATAATGCATTGGCATGTTCATGTATTGCAATGTACATTGTTTCTAAAGACGGGCTACATGTGGAGTCGAGTCAGACCTCCATTCGAGTTGAGTCCAATCGATTCAAACTTCGAAGGCTTAACTCCTTAGATATCCGAAATAACGTTTTTCTCATTTGACACGTGTAAAAGGTTGACATTATGTTTTAATTGATATATACACTTGAAAATGAAGAGAATAGCAATTTGTATTTTTTCTCTTCGACTCATTTCGACTCTTGGGCTGTTGGTAATCTGAAATATTTTCGGCTCGAATAAAATCGCAAGCTCCCTCGATGGACGTTCGATATCATCTTCACCTGTCACCTACTCATTTACTCCAGATGGATACATGCTATCTTCTCCGACGGTTTCTAAATTTGATAGCCTCATGCACGTCGTGCTTGCTTCACCCGAGAAACATATCTTTAACCTAAAGCGGGAATCGAACGATCGATCGTCCAAGACTACAGAAAAGTTTACCAATTTAATTTTTGAGAAAACTTGAATAAACTGTGTGGCTCGTAAGATAAAGGACTTATCTGATCCAACCGATCTAGTTGGTGAGGCAGTTAATAACGAAATTAAACTTTAAATATCTTAATAAAAACAAAATAATGAATGGTAAAAGTGTATATTAAAGTTCCAGAACACTAATGGCTTGAGTTTAATATCAGTCTTTCTTATCGTGGTTATAAGTTATTTGTAGCATGATCTTGCCGACAGATTACTTGCAACATACGCAGAAAGGTATCTCGAAAGGAGTGCTTTTACCCTTGTATGACAAAACTTTCTGAAGAGAATCACTCAAATACTTTTTATGTTTAAAAATAACAATTTGAAAAGATCTGGAGATAGTTCTATGACAAACATGAGACTTCCCAGTGAAAAATATTACTAAAAAAGAACGGTAAAGAATGCGTTCCAAAAGAACTGAAGCTCTTTTTTTAAGAAAAGAAAACGTTCCACAACAAATGTAAACCATTCTCAAATGGAACGAACTAGAACGCATTTTATCATTGTAAGAAGGTGTTCTTGGTCGTTTCGAA